>JASANF010009261.1:0-23956 GCA_030248245.1 Trissonchulus sp. WLG1_4
TACGGGAACTGTAGAATGGCATGTAACATGAAAGTTGCTCTGTAGTCATGTGTCGCTGGTGGGTCACTGGTGGTGCATGACAAAGGATGTCAGCTTTCGTGTATGTGTTTACTACTGTTCTGTTCATATGAAGAAAGGGGGTGCATATACGGGAACTGTGGAATGGCATGTAACATGTAAGTTGCTCTGTAGTCATGTGTCGCTGGTGGGTCACTGGTGGTGCATGACGAAGGATGTCAGCTTTCGTGTATGTGTTTACTACTGTTCTGTTCATATGCAGAAAGGGGGTGCATATACGGGAACTGTAGAATGGCATGTAACTAGCGAACGACCGGAGGTAAAATTTTGCCGGAGCCGGAGCCGGAGCCGGATACAAAATGCCGGAGCCGGAGCCGGAGCCGGAGCCGGAGGCAGTGTTTTACAAAAAAATTTCAATTAGTAAAAAATGTTGACAATTGTGAAAAAATGTTCAATTTTTTTCGAAACAGCATTTTTAATGTTTCAACAGTCACGCCCCATTTCTATACATATGTCTTTACACACTCATACGACCACTGGCCACTGACTGGTCCCGTTTTTGGTGATCTCACAAAAAATTTTCATCAACATTGATAAAAAGTCAAAAATTTGGTGAAATTGACCAGAATGGCATTTTCACTGCGGTGCCAAGGGCAGGTGTCAGGAGTCAGAGGGAGCTGGTTGTTCAGGCCTTCAGGCTGTCCGTCTTGCAAAATTGTCAAGAATATATATATATACGTATATAAGAATATATACACCCACAAAAATAGACAAATTTGGAAAAGATTGCATTTTGTAGAAGATACGACGCCGTAAATGTCTGTAGTTCCGGGGATTACCGCCCGCCCCCCCCCCGACCCCTGTAATTTAGGCGTATATCAGCCACGTTGTAACCAGGAAAAAATCTTTAGGAGGAATGACTTTTCGACTTTTTGTAATAGGTGAAAATTAACTTTTTTGCTATTTTAACACAAAAATTTGCGAAATAACAGCACATGCACATGCAAACATATTTGACCGGCCGAAAACATCAGAGCTAAAACTCAAGTTCAAATCACTAAGTCACATAGTTACAAGCTTATAGGGGTCTGGGGGCGGCAGCGTGAGTGTGAGAAACTTTTGATTTTTAGGCCGACTTTAGTCAATTGGAGACGTAAAAATACACATTGCTAGAGAGGGGTAGTCATCTGCATCACAACTGGCAGTAATATAAGTACTGTAATCGACTAACCGCTTCGTTAATCTTGCGATTTTTTTCTCAAAATTTGAACTTTTGGCCAAAGTTTGAACAATGAAAATTCTCCGGCTCCGGCACTTTTTTTGCCGGAGCCGGAGCCGGAGCCGGAGCCTCCGGTCGATCGCTACATGTAACATGTAAGTTGCTCTGTAGTCATGTGTCGCTGGTGGGTCACTGGTGGTGCATGACGAAGGATGTCAGCTTTCGTGTATGTGTTTACTACTGTTCTGTTCATATGCAGAAAGGGGGTGCATATACGGGAACTGTGGAATGGCATGTAACATGTAAGTTGCTCTGTAGTCATGTGTCGCTGGTGGGTCACTGGTGGTGCATGACGAAGGATGTCAGCTTTCGTGTATGTGTTTACTACTGTTCTGTTCATATGCAGAAAGGGGATGCATATACGGGAACTGTAGAATGGCATGTAACATGTAAGTTGCTCTGTAGTCATGTGTCGCTGGTGGGTCACTGGTGGTGCATGACAAAGGATGTCAGCTTTCGTGTATGTGTTTACTACTGTTCTGTTCATATGCAGAAAGGGGGTGCATATACGGGAACTGTAGAATGGCATGTAACATGTAAGTTGCTCTGTAGTCATGTGTCGCTGGTGGGTCACTGGTGGTGCATGACGAAGGATGTCAGCTTTCGTGTATGTGTTTACTACTGTTCTGTTCATATGCAGAAAGGGGATGCATATACGGGAACTGTAGAATGGCATGTAACATTAAGTTGCTCTGTAGTCATGTGTCGCTGGTGGGTCACTGGTGGTGCATGACGAAGGATGTCAGCTTTCGTGTATGTGTTTACTACTGTTCTGTTCATATGCAGAAAGGGGATGCATATACGGGAACTGTAGAATGGCATGTAACATGTAAGTTGCTCTGTAGTCATGTGTCGCTGGTGGGTCACTGGTGGTGCATGACAAAGGACGTCTGCTTTCGTGTATGTGTTTACTACTGTTCTGTTCATATGCAGAATGGGGGTGCATATACGGGAACTGTAGAATGGCATGTAACATGTAGGTTGCTCTGTAGTCATGTGTCGCTGGTGGGTCAGTGGTGGTGCATGACGAAGGATTTCAGCTTTCGTGTATGTGTTTAATACTGTTCTGTTCATATGCAGAATAGAGGTGAATAGAATAAAGCGTATCATAAAGTTTCGTTGATTTTTAAATGTTTTTTAAGTCGTGATAGAGCATTTCTTTTGTCTATGTTCAAAAGTTACGTGCGACCTATAGTAGAATATGATTCCTGTGTATGGTCTCCATGGCTTATAAAAGACATAAAAAAGATTGAATCGGTGCAACGCCGATTTACGAAAAGAATACCTGATTTACATGGTTTGTCTTATGGCGATCGCTTAAGAGCCGTTGGTCTAGAAACTCTTGAAGAGCGGCGCTTAAAATTTGATATTGTTCAGACTTATAAAATTGTTCATGAAGTCGACAGTGTATCCTCAGCTGATTTTTTTACATATTCATGTGACACAGGTACAAGGGGGACTGCTTTAAAACTAAAACTTCCAATGGTCAACTTGAACTGTCGAAAATTCTTTTTTACTCAAAGGGTTATTCCTGTTTGGAACATATTACCTGACGACATTGTCACGGCTTCAAGTTTGGCTATCTTTCGTAGAAAAATCAATAAGTTTGATTGGAGTATATTTTTGAAGTACAATCTCGATGAATGAAAGATGGGAAAATGTATATATATTTTGTGTTTTAAGTACGGGTTATGTAAGAACTTGGCTCTGATGTTTTTTTAATATTCCATATTTAAAGTATTGTTATGTTATGTTGCGTGTATATATATTGTAGTGGTTGTATACTATCCTATGTATGCATCCAATTTGGCAAACTTGCGTATATAATTGTAATTTCTGCCAAATAAATACTTTCGTTCGTTCGTTCGTAGAGGTGCACATACGGGCATGTAAGTTGGTCTGTAGTCATGCGTCGCTGGTGAGTCACTGGTGGTGCATGACGAAGGATGTCAGCTTTCGTGTATGTGTTTACTACTGGTCTGTTCATATGCAGAAAGGGGGTGCATATACGGGAACTGTAGAATGGCATGTAACATGTAAGTTGCTCTGTAGTCATGTGTCGCTGGTGGGTCACTGGTGGTGCATGACGAAGGATGTCAGCTTTCGTGTATGTGTTTACTACTGTTTTGTTCATATGCAGAAAGGGGATGCATATCCGGGAACTGTAGAATGGCATGTAACATGTAAGTTGCTCTGTAGTCATGTGTCGCTGGTGGGTCACTGGTGGTGCATGACAAAGGATGTCAGCTTTCGTGTATGTGTTTACTACTGTTCTGTTCATATGCAGAAAGGGGGTGCATATACGGGAACTGTAGAATGGCATGTAACATGTAAGTTGCTCTGTAGTCATGTGTCGCTGGTGGGTCACTGGTGGTGCATGACAAAGGATGTCAGCTTTCGTGTATGTGTTTACTACTGTTCTGTTCATATGCAGAAAGGGGGTGCATATACTGGAAGGGGACCTGTAGAATGGCTTGTAACATGTAAATTGCTCTGTAGTCATGTGTCGCTGGTGGGTCACTGGTGGTGCATGACGAAGGATGTCAGCTTTCGTGTATGTGTTTACTACTGTTCTGTTCATATGCAGAAAAGGGGTGCATATACGGGAACTGTAGAATGGCATGTAACATGTAAGTTGCTCTGTAGTCATGTGTCGCTGGTGGGTCACTGGTGGTGCATGACAAAGGATGTCTGCTTTCGTGTATGTGTGTACTACTGTTCTGTTCATATGCAGAAAGGGGGTGCATATACGGGAACTGTAGAATGGCATGTAACATGTAAGTTGCTCTGTAGTCATGTGTCGCTGGTGGGTCACTGGTGGTGCATGACGAAGGATGTCAGCTTTCGTGTATGTGTTTACTACTGTTCTATTCACATGCAGAAAGGGGGTTCATGGCGTGCAAGTTGCTCTGTAGTCATGCGTCGCTGGTGGGTCACTGGTGGTGCATGACGAAGGATGTCAGCTTTCGTGTATGTGTTTACTACTGTTCTGTTCATATGCAGAAAGGGGGGTGCATATACGGGAACTGTAGAAAGGCATGTAAAATGTAAGTTGCTCTGTAGTCATGTGTCGCTGGTGGGTCACTGGTGGTGCATGACGAAGGATGTCAGCTTTCGTGTATGTGTTTACTACTGTTCTGTTCATATGCAGAAAGGGGGGTGCATATACGGGAACTGTAGAAAGGCATGTAAAATGTAAGTTGCTCTGTAGTCATGTGTCGCTGGTGGGTCACTGGTGGTGCATGACGAAGGATGTCAGCTTTCGTGTATGTGTTTACTACTGTTCTATTCACATGCAGAAAGGGGGTTCATGGCGTGGAAGTTGCTCTGTAGTCATGCGTCGCTGGTGGGTCACTGGTGTTGCATGACGAAGGATGTCAGCTTTCGTGTATGTGTTTACTACTGTTTTGTTCATATGCAGAAAGGGAGTGCATATACGGGAACTGTAGAATGGCATGTAACATGTAAGTTGCTCTGTAGTCATGTGTCGCTGGTGGGTCACTGGTGGTGCATGACGAAGGATGTCAGCTTTCGTGTATGTGTTTACTACTTTTTTGTTCATATGCAGAAAGGGAGTGCATATACGCGAACTGTAGAATGGCATGTAACATGTAAGTTGCTCTGTAGTTATGTGTCGCTGGTGGGTCACTGGTGGTGCATGACGAAGGATGTCAGCTTTCGTGTATGTGTTTACTACTGTTCTGTTCATATGCAGAAAGGGGTGCATATATATACGGGAACTGTAGAATGGCATGTAACATGTAAGTTGCTCTGTAGTCATGTGTCGCTGGTGGGCCACTGGTGGTGCATGACGAAGGATGTCAGCTTTCGTGTATGTGTTTACGTTTTGTTCATATGCAGAAAGGGGGTGCATAATTGCAACTTTCAAGGCGTTTTCAACATTTGAAAGTTCTCATTTTGTAATGGGCTGCGAAGGGCAGTTTTCAGACTTGTATATATGTCGTGCCCTCAGAACTAACTTGCCCTCAGAACTAATAGTTAGTTCTGAAGGCAAGCAAGTCTGCCCCTAGGAGTGATTGCTGTTGAGGGCAACCCTGACAGCCTATCCTTTGTTAAGACTAGAGATTAACACAATGAGTACTCTTGAGTCTTGAGACAAAAATTTTTCGTATATATACTAATTTTCGCCGTTTATCTCATTTTTATGGGGGGGCTATGAAGGTGGTAGTTACGTTTTCTAAATTTCAAACTGTATTTGTAGGTACAATATGTCAATTTGTGAAATACAAAGAGGTCTAACCTGTTTTTTTTCGCGAAAATTTTCAGTTTTAAATATATCAATTCTATTAATCGGTATAGGCGCTCGCCAACTTTGAAGTTTTTTCAGTTCATTTCTGCTTCCACGCTATATGTGTATGCGCATAAATATTGAAATACAGTTTGTAGACCTTTTTACATTTTACGAATTTACATACATTTAATACATTTACATTATACATACAAACAGTTTGGAACTTAGAAAACGTAACTAAAACCTTGACAGGCACCCCCCCTCCACCATAAAATTTGTTAAACGGCGAAAATTAGTATGAGAAAAAGCAAACCATTTTATCATATGGGCCGGTCTATTTTGACCTTTGTGTTCAGTATTGACTTTTGTCTCAAGAGTACTCATTGTGTTAATCCCTAGTCTTAACAAAGGATAGGCTGTGAGGGTTGCCCTCAACAGCAATCACTCCTAGGAGCAGACTTGCTTGCCCTCAGAACTAACTATTAGTTCTGAGGGCAAATTAGTTCTGAGGGCACGACATATATACCTGAGACCCAAGTGCTCTCTGCAGTGAATCGGAACGCAATTTGCCAGAAAAATCTATTATTCTGGCGAATTGCGTTCCGATTCACTGCAGAGACAGAGAGCACTTGACAACTTTTCGAAATGGTCTAAAAAATGGCAAATGTCTATTTCTATTGAAAAATCTTTTGTTTTACATATCGGAAGAAATACTCCTAAGTTGCTATATACTATTGATGATAATGTTTTAATGTCTGTTTCTAGTTGTTCTGATCTAGGGGTCCTAATGACATCAACTCTGAAGTTTTCTGATCATATCGCTAGAATAGTTAAGAAAGCATTTAGTGTTTTGTGCCTAGTGACGCACAGTTGTGTTTCAATTGACAGAAATATTCGCATTATGCTTTATAAGGCTTATGTGAGACCTATTTTGGAGTAGGCGTGCGAAGTATAGAACCCATATTTGCTGGGAGATATTGAAGCTATTGAGAAAGTTCAAAAAAGATTCATTAAACAGTTTGTTGACTTAAGGGATTTGGACTATGCTAATAGATGTGCTATTTTGGGATTGCGTTCTTTAGAATACAGGAGACTTTTCCGAGGTCTGGTTCTAACATTTAAGATAGTATATACACTGTTCAACGATTTTAAACCCATTCGAAGTTTTTTCATTTAAGGTGGCGCTCAGGGGAACCGACTTTGGCGTTTAATTTTTTTCAGCGACATTTTTGACCATAATGTCTTGATGAAAAGTTGTTCAAAATGAAAATAGCTTTCATTGCTGTGCATATTGTGATGAAAAATTTTTTTTAAATTTTTTGGACAATTTTGTAGCCGTAACAAAAAATTTTTGTTTCCATATAAAATGATTACTCATATCATTGCAATATGCGGTTTTTTAGCTTTAAATGGATGTATTAAACTTAAGAATACGTTGAAGTTTTGCTGAGTTATTTAGCCGTGAAAATAGCAAATCCAAAATGAAAAACCTACAAAGCTGATAAATCTTCGAAAATGTCAAATTTTTGATTTAATTTCTTGAAAAATTGAGTATGGCTTTTTGTAACTTTTTCAACGGAAATATGCAGTCCTAGGGAAGGTCTAATTTTTGAAAAAGTGAAACGTGTGGGCAAACCTCACATTTTTGCGTAGCGAAATCGACTACTTTTTTTGGACCTGGGTCCCAGCTGCCGTTTGCGATTGAGTTGAAAATTTGCACAATAAAAGAAGGATACTTATTTTGGTTCCCGTCTAAATTACTGGTTGATGCCGTCCAAACTAGTTTTGCAAATTACTGCCAAGTCCCGTCTATACCAACTTTTGACCTTTGTCAGAAAGGGGAAAACTGTTTGTCGTCTCAACAGGGGTGCCTTATAATTGTGATTAAGACCGCCTATGCAGGACACACCTACATAACCTACATGAATAACCTAGATATGTTAAATAAATGAAGACTTATGGAACAAGGTTAGGTCTAGGATACAAGAATTAAGTCGTACCTTTGTTGTTGTTTACGCCATTGTACCAGTATGACTAAATTATCAAAAGCGTGGAATAATGAGTTTTTAAATAAATTTGACTGTGGTGAGTATCTGGATACTTTACACGTGTCTATTTTGAACACTAAATAGACGGCTTCTTGCAACAAAGTTACGTTTTGCTGTAAGAATGCTAGAAAATATAAATGCAAATAGCAAGCTCAATTAACTTGTTGTTATACTATTTTAACATATTTTTCTATTAGTGTCATTACAAATATTGCATTGTTTTTGTTTTGAATATAATTGAACTATATTTTTCTAGTTATTCTACTCCATTTAATCACAATTGATTACGACTTGCTTATTTTGTCTAATTACTAATGGCCGACAAAGGAGTTTAAAAGGTCACATAGACGGGAACTGGCAGTAATAGGCAGAAAACTAGATAGACGGCATTGGACAGTAATTTGGACGGGAAGAAAAATAATTTCCCATAAAAGAAAGAATATAAATGCAGACGTGAAAGTTTTTCGATTTTCAAATTTTGGCCCGCAGCACTTTTTGTAGTCGCTCAAACACGACTGACTTTTGAAAAATCGATTTTTTGCAAAATCAAAAATAAAAATAAAAAATCGAAGATCAATCACGTCTAAATTTTTGAGAGATCTTTCTATTGATACCAAGATCATCAAAATCGGTTGAAGTTTCGCTGAGCAGGTCAAAAACAAAATTAGTGTGAATAGGAAATTCGACATGGTCATAAAATTTGACACATTCACATTAAAGTGCTGAACTGTATTGAAAATAGGTATTTTTGATGTCTCTTTGATATACAATTAAAGTGGTATTGCTATTTATTGCATGAGCTGAGCGCCAAACATGAGTTTTGTTGCTGAGCGCTACCTTAAGCAGTTAAGGTGGTAGTAACGTTTTCGACAGTTTTGCAGGAGTAACATTTGACAACTTACGATTATTTTACAATCAGTAATTTATAGTACTCATATTAATTTAGGCAACTATAAATTATTATGAGATAAATGCTTGCTAAAATAGCTTGAAACAATCATTTTCAATTTTCACAGAAAATATTTTTCAGCCAGTTATGACAATTTTTCGAAAATTTTATGTTTAGCTAAGCCAATGTAGTAGCTAGTCAAAAAGGCCGTTTATTGGAAAAAGAAAAAAATGACACACGGGCATGTCAAAAACCTTCAATTTAGATGCCAAAACTTATCCTTCCGCTTTTCTTTTTTTGAGATTACGTCACATTTATGTAACATTTCTTTTTGAACTAAAGTGCATTACATAAAAGTCCGCAAAACTTGACAACTACTAAAGGAATTTTGTTCAAAATTTTGGATAAATTGGCACACATATGGGTCTACTTTATGCTAAAATTTCGAAAATTTTGTTGGCTTAAATTTTGCGTTACGTCAATTTCATTCACAAAAATCTGTAAAAATGTACTTCCGTGGACTAAAAATCTCAAGTCTCAATGTTGCAATCTTTTCATGCGTTATTTTACATGTTTTTTGGACAATTTCTGATGTGTCATTTTTTTATTTGTATTAATTTAGCCCATTTCGCGAAAAAATTAGATTCAAAAATTTGTATATTTTTCAAAATTCGAAAAAGTTCGAAATTGAAGGTCCGTAACTTCTTTTCTACATCATATAAATGCACCAAACTTAGCATTAAAATTCACCCTATTATTGACTATGTTGGTGTAAAAAATGAAATTATATGGAATTACACTGTTAATTTTACAAGCAAAACATGAAAAATGCAAAAATACACGAAATTTGACTACTTTAACAGTGTCTGCAGACTAGCTTGTTACAGATTTAAGCTAGATAATGTGCATAAGTGTAGTTTCAGTCAAGTACTTTAACCTGAAAAAGACAGCTATTAAATTCATTGAGTCAATCAAACGTTGTAGCACGTTATAAAAACTGTCGAAAACGTAACTACCACCTTAAATCGAACCAGAGGTCATAGTTTAAAATTGGAAGCTCGAAAGTGTGGTTTAGATATCTGTAAGTTCTCCTTTTTTGTTCGGGTTGTTCAGCCTTGGAATTCACTCCCTGAGGAGGTTGTTGCCGCAAAATCTGTAGTTGATTTTTGTAAAAGATTAAAGTTGAATTCGGAATCTCTAAGATTATACAAATTTTGATGATAAAATTTATGGTTTATAGATTTTGGTTTGTGTTTATTCATTATTTCCAGTTTTGTATCCTTTGTTTTGTTTCTTTTTCTTTCGTCGATGTCCGCAATGTGTTATTTTTGAAGTAAACCTTTTTACTTACTTTACTTTACTTACCCCACAACAAATCTGCGTATAATTGGCTCTAAGGGCCTCTACTGCTCCGCAGATGTAAAATTAGCTTAGCGTTGAAATTTACCGCCAACACACTTTTCGGGTGATTTATGGGCTGGATTTTGTTGCACAGGTGTTTTCCCCCATACGGATTTTTCCATGAATTTGCTTTCCCGGCAAAAAATGATAGGAGATAGCGGAACGAAACCGGTTCCAGCATTTGGATCAAGTTTAGGCCTACGGCTGTGAGCTACATTGTATATATACATATAATATATATATATATATATATATATATATATATGTACTGCTGCCTGTGTTTATTTCAGGTTTGATGTCAGAAAAAGAGATTACTACAAGTTTCACTGTCGCTCTGTTTGGGCGCCTGACAACGTGTACTCTTGTTGTTAGCAAAAACAGATAGTTATTTGCGTATAAAGGTTGGCCGAAAAGTTAGCGTGCTGATTTATAAGGGTGGATTTCACAAAGACGGATTTACTAAACCATTGGTTTTACGACACGTACGTTTTGCAAATGATTTGCACATAATTTTATGACGAAATATCGCATGATTCGTTACGAATTTCGTAGATTTTCTAAAACCATGGTTTTTGCTCAGTTGAAATTTCAGCAGAATAAAAACCTGCTAGGATGCAGGTTTGAATTTTCAACTGAGCAAAAACCATGGTCTTAGTTTACGAAATTCGTAGCGAATCGTGCGATATTTCGTAATGAAATTATGTGCAAATCATATGCACACGTACGTAAAATCGAGGTTTTTAAAAACCACCGTGGTGAAATCCACCCCAAGTGTTTTACTGTGCGTATGCAGATGTTTATCGATGCAGACCGTACCATATATCAGGGTTGGGCACCGGAAAAAAACTCCCGGAAAAAAACGGTTTTTTTCCGTTTTTTTCTGTTTTTTTCCGAGGGGTCGGAAAAAAATGGAAAAAAACTCGAAACTGGTAAATTAATCGTGTAAAGTCTAAACTTGCTCAAAATGCTTTAAAACCGTTTAAAAAGCGATAGTAGGCCTGTTTTGTGTCTAATTAAAGGTAGATTATCAATTAATTGGCAATGCGTGTAAATGAATGCTACTGACTTCAAGTTTTGATTTTTGTGTACGATTAAATCAGAAGCTATCCGTTTTTTTCTGGATGTGTTAAGAGTAACCGGGTCTATCACTGCTATATATAAACTAGATTTATTATACTAGGTTTTTACATTGTATATGGGCCTAAACCATATTACAGCTTTCTTATTAGGTAGATAGTCGCAAGTAGTGCCAGCAAATTTCGATGACATTTTTTAAATATCACAATTTCCTTGCCGCCAGACCAGCTTATTTGTTTGATCACTACCTATGTACCTTAATCTAATTAACATCCAGTGGTTGATTTATTCCACCAAATACGAAAAATAAAGTTGTGTTCTAGCATTATAAACCAAACTGATGTCTTTTTAAGCAGCGAAATTTGATCGGCATCGAAACATACGCCAGTCTAATCCCCTCTATTCTATTAGTGGATTGACTTTTTTGCTATTGCAGCACGTATTGAACCAGACTGGAACAGCATAAAATTTTCAGGTACCTCGCACCTACCCAACGGATTGATATCTTCTATCTGAATCGAGAAAGCTTATCGTTAGGCCCATACATTAACGTGGGGGTCCAATCTGGGGGGGTCCTGTACCGAGATTTTGACTACCCTTGTACCAAGTCAGCCAAAAAAATGACCTTTTTTGGCGCAAAAATTAACAATTTTTGAAAATTTTGACCAAAATTCAGGTAAAAATTGCATAAATTTGGTAGAAATGACCACAATTAATAGCAAATTTTATACAAATTTTGCTTGCCCTTGTACCTTGGATCTAATTTTGCTTGCCCTTGTACCAAAATCAAAAATCTGGGGGGGTCCCGGACCCCCCCCCCAGACCCCCCCCGTGTTAAACTGTGGTTAGGCCCCAAGCGGACGCAATTCCGACCCTGTGTAGCAAAAAGTATATCACGCTTTTCACGTTTTTTATGAAAATTTTATGGAACAATTTAAAATCAATTTAAGAACATTTGGTTAACATAACATATCAGTTGAAAATCTTTTTTAAAATTTTTTCGAAATTTTTGGTTATTTTTGAGAGGCAAGTATGTTTGTTAAAGGCAGAATGGCGAATGATAAGCTCGGATACACTTTGTACATGCCAGGACCATATGTTTCCACTATTTCATATATAACCCACTCTCGTGACTCCAAGCTTGCCCCACCTTGGTCCTACCCCGATTTAACCTATCAAGACAGAAATTTTAGCTTTAACATTGGCAAAACTTGACATAGAAAACCTTACAATATGGGTGTTTTCTCATCTATCTAGTGCAGACAAAACAAAATAAGCATTGAAAAGTCGCCAGCAAATAATATATAATGAAGCTACTAGACGGAAAGTGTAAAATTACAGTCCAGAAGTAATGAAGTAATTTACCGCCATTTTTGGACATCGGAAAAAAACTCGGAAAAAAACCGGAAAAAAACCTGAAAAAAACCGGTTTTTTTCCGGCCATAATTTTTTTCCGGAAAAAAACCAACCCTGCCATATATACGTGGGGACTGGGCACTGGGCACGTAGCGAATTCTGGAGGAGGGGGAGGGCGTGGTGCGGAGTAACTCGCCGATTTTAGCTTTGTGACCCATTATTTTCTCTTCGTGACCCAACCTAACCTTCAAAACATTCTGGGGGGGGGGTTAGTGAAGTTGCCTTCTGGTAGGGCTAAACCACCCCCACACCCATCCATGGACCGTACCGTGCAATTGTAATGTATTGTATTTTCGAGTGAACTTGGTGATGCCTCGATTGTGCAGTTTCGTTCCCTTGGACAGCGACCCAGAGAGCGAGAGTGAATCTAGCTCGGAAGATGAAAGGGCCACCGAGGAAGCCGCGGTTGGTTATATACACACTTGTGAATAGTGATGTGGATCGGATCGGATCGGTCCGAAATTTTGATGCCGATCCGATCCGGATGCTTGATTGGCGACTCCGATCCGATCCGATCCAGGCCCGGATCGGTCGATCCGATCCGATCCGCCGATCCGATCCGATTCAAATTTGCGTAACCTTAATGAAAGCTAAAATATCTCATTTGTCGTACAAAAATACTAGTGATCGAACAAAATTTGCGCTCGGGATCGGGACGGCCCTTCACAAGTTTTTCTTGCACAGATCGCTTTGCACTGAATCTCCGATTCGCGTCGCTAAATATTACGTTGCAACTGGGTCTCCCAAGTATCGATGAGATTTAATGTGTGAGCCTAAGCCAGCCGTTTTTTCGGTTTCGAAAGTGGGGGTTAGGTTACCCTCCACCCGCCGCTTAGTCTCTGACCGACAGTCTTCAGTCAAAGTCAAAGGCCGCTTCGAAATAGAGTTGTTCAGTTTTCAACACTCTTGTATGTGCGCATGATTGCTAGCAGGCGCTGCGATTCGATTGCCTCGATGAAAACTATGTATGTATGATAATGCTAAAGGAAAAACTGAGAGCTTACTGACTGTTTCGTATTGCCAAGCCGACTATAAAATCTTTATGTTAATGGACTCAACTACTGATAGTGATAAATTTTAATTTCGATACTATATCCTTGCCTCACCTGGAAGGCAACATTTCCTCTTCTTGCGCATATAACACTTTCTCCAACTAAATTCGCCGATTTAGTAATCTATTCAGCAATCTAGAAGATTTCATTGAACGCGTCAAAAAACTAATACCAAAACTTCTGAATAAAGGATATAGTAAACGCAAATTAAAAGAACGTTTGACGTTAGTGTGTGCCAAACATCAAGTCCATTCCAAATACAGCATCGGTAGCGCCAAACTACTTCAAAATATGTGTTTCACTAATACTTAATCACACTTGAGAGTAGGCAGGAGGCGACGAAACCACTTACACCTTTTTATATTTTTTTCAATAAAGTTCAAAAATAAATTACTGGTAAGCTGCTCCACTGATGAGTCGCCTGCACCAGTAATGATTTGGTAGATCCTGCAATGCACTACTAGCTTTTAGGAAATAGTCTATGTTGATCACATCTAACCCATCTCTATGCTAACACTAACACATATCTATTTGGTATGCTTGATCTAGAGAACAAGCGCAATGAAATTTATATTGAGTTGGCTGCCTTTCATTTTTTCGGACTAATTAACACCTCACCCGAGTCCAACGACAGCTTTAGAAGCCCGGTGATTAACGGCAGCTCCGGTATAATGTAAAACTTTTTAATATAGTTACTAGTTCCTTTACCGAGTAGTTAACTGCAGGTACATATGCTTATCCTTCGGTTTAATTATAGGAAGAAGCGGCTTTAGAACAATACAACGATGCTGTCAAGAAGCTGTACTCGAAAGATCAGAGCCGCGAAGGCGTAGAATTGTTGGAGAGTCTTCTAAGTAGCTCTGTGCTCAATAAAGTAAGTAAGCTATCAATGTTTGGTGAACTTTACTTTTTTAAGGAAATTAAAACTATTCGCACTAAAGCTAGAAATTTATAGCTCTTGAAATTATAATTTAATGTTTTTTAAGCAGCTATCAGCTATGGGAAAAACTTTAATTTGCGGAAAATTATCTCTTTAAACTCAGTAATTGTTGTCTCTTTAATGCCCATTGTTTTTACTTAACTATAAGATTCTGAATCACTTTGAAATCATGATGTACCACATGGTGCCTTATTTGTCTAGCTTCAGCTAGTCATTTTTAAAAAAGTTGATTGAACTTTTTAATATTGGTCAATTTCAGAATTTCAGAGGGCTTGTCTTATCTTGACAGTGTGGTAGTTATATTCCCACTTTTCAGAATAATTAAGTTTTTCTTTCTTTGTGATTTGGCGGGCATTTTTAGACTAACTTTTAAGAGACATCAAAAGCTTTGTACCTGGTTCTTGTGCCGGCTTTTTGAATTAGATGAGGGGGGTTATTTACAAAAGCTCATAGGCGGAAGTGTAGTGATTTTTAGTCCAAAACTCCAAGTGTAGTGATTAACTTATTAGCGAGGAAAGGTTGTAACCGCACCTCTCCTACAGATGTAAAAATGTTGCAGCTTTATTTTAGTTAGTTTTGGTGTTTTCATGCTTTTGCGTTGTTTTTAAATAATTTTTTTGCTCTCAATCACATATATGGAAATTGTTTTCATAGGGGCTTTTCCAAGGTTTTTTTTGTGTTAAATAGGGTGTATTTACACATCGGCCGCCTAATTTACACAACAAAAAAATACACACTGATTTACACAGCCCTATTTCCGCGCAAAAATTGATAAAACTGTTTTTTTTCTACTAAAAATTACATTGGGCGACTGCGGCCTGTGACCCCTTTGTAATAAAGAAAATAAATCTTATTTTTGACTCAAAAACAAAAAATTTTCAGTTTCTACGTGCTAAACTTGGCTATTTTTGATGAAATTTAAGTGATTTTTACCGGACTTTTATCGAAAATAAATGTAAAAATTGCGTCAGTCTTGGGAGAGGAGGGTTGGTTGATTCATGGGAGGGGTCCCTCACCAGGGGGGAGGGGTATATATATATCCAAATTTTTGGTGCTGTTACACCACATGTATGTGATACTTCAAGGTATTTTCAAAGCTGCATGGCAGGTTTTAAACTCGGAATAAAAAAATGTGCAGGATCTGGCTGATGAAACAGATCTGTGTAAACCTGCGTAGCAGGCGTTTTTCGGGCGCAGTCGGCACTAGGGATAGGGTGCACAGCGTACACTCTATTATAATTCTTCATAATTTTTATTTTCGTAGTTCAAGTTGCAAAGTCAAAATATGGGTTTTTTAAGTGCAAAAAATATTTTTTTACCGAAAAAATGCCTAAATACACACTTTCAAAAATTTACACAACATACCCTTAATTTACACAGCAAATTCTTAATTTACACAACATTTACACAATGCCGATTTTGAAAAAAACCCTAGGCTTTTCATAGATTATATTAACGAGATTAGATTACCGCTATCAGCTCAATTCGATTAGCGCATAATAGAAATTCTCTCTTTCAGCCATCAGCCGTTCGTGGGTCTGGCTCGGTTTCGTTGGAGCGAAGTGCTCGATCTCTGATCACACTGAGACGAGCTATCCTGCTGAATTTGGCTGAGTATTTTGGCAGTTGTGAAAACCCCGATTATGATCGATCTGCGTATTTCTATGTGGAGGTATGATCGAATATAATTGTACTTTGAGATTTTATTTTTGAGTGTTGAAAACAATGTCAGTCTAAAATTAGTGGAACTAGAGACGAAACGAACACGTGATTAGGTGGGTTTCGAACGGATAAATTTCAGCAAGAGCACATAAAGCATTCCATCTCGCGCTGTCTGCAGGTTTTACTTTTTAGTCAGATTTTGA
This sequence comes from Trissonchulus sp. WLG1_4, assembly GCA_030248245.1. Taxonomy (NCBI): domain Eukaryota; kingdom Metazoa; phylum Nematoda; class Enoplea; order Enoplida; family Ironidae; genus Trissonchulus; species Trissonchulus sp. WLG1_4. Next base: position 16,238 of record JASANF010009261.1, read on the forward strand.
CTCACAATCTCAATCTGGATAAGTTTGGCAAGTGGTTGATCAGAAGTTTTTAGGGTTTTTATTTGTAGCTAGTGGATTTTGACACACGAGTGAGATTTTTGTGAAACCAGCAAGTCACACCATTATATCTCTCATTTGGATATCACTTGGTATAACAAGGAATAATAAACCACAGAACAGCAGGGGTCTGGGGGCGGCAGCCTCCAGGAAAAAAATTAGAGAAATTTTTGTATTTTCACGGGCCGGTCGGTCGGCCGGTAGTGTGTCTGGTATTAAGACACAGTATTACAGCAAAAATAAGACACCCATTAGAAATTCAGGAATTTAATTAATGAAGTTTATTTTTTAGCTGCTCAAAACCGATCCTGAAGATTCCTTGATGTGGTACAAATTCGGGATGTTGGGGTTGAAAGCGCGTAATCTATTATTGGCACGATTTGCCTTTGAGTCTGTGAGTCTGAACACGGAATGCTTTAGGTGTTTCGTTTGACTAGTGCAAAACGTTTTTTAGAGAGATACATTTAAAGCTAACAGCTGGCTGTAAAGCAGCAGGAACTGTTTTCGAAAACGTGGTAAGAGAAACAAGAAACATTATATGAAACTATTAAAATTGACAAATTTTATTTTCTTAAATTTAAAAATAGTAATAATTCAGACTAGATCACGTTGGCGTACTGTTCCTTCTGTAGGAAATCACAGGTCAGTCTTCATGAAGGAAAACCAACATCATCGTATTTAGTTGTTTTACATCATCTATTTTAAATCGCCTGTTTAATTGTTACAATCACTTTGAGCATCTTTGCAGTAATATAAACAAAAATTATGGTAATTTTCAACGTAGTAATCTATTGCTTTGTAACTTCCAGTTTTCAGAAAAGGTATACGGTTGAGTGTTCTCATAATCCTTTTTTTCAGGGATACGAATCGAATCCAAAAGACCGATTGATTATTGATAAACTGGTTGCAACTGTATATCTCTGCGGGGACATTGATTGTAGGTTATGTCATGGCTTTTAGCAAAATGTATGCATAATTTGTGTAACGTAACCTGTATAAAAGTGCACACGTTTCTTTTCTGTTCAAGCCACTTAGCCACTAAGGGAAGGGAAATTGTACTGGATCTAACAAGGAGTCATAATGCTAGAGACTGATATGCTAAAGTCTGACCAAAAACGGCTGGACCCCAGAGAAAATGAAACACGTGATTTATTTACGGAAAGAACAGTTTTATCATCAAAAGTACAGCAAGTAGTCGCAAAAATCACACCATCTGTCTTGTATCAGACTCAGAGTCCAGAAATGATTAGTAATATATATAGTCACTTTGTCAAATTGGGATAGAATAGAGATAATGCCATAAATAGAAGACGAAATGAAAGAAAAACGTGTTTTTTTATTGGGGCATAATGCGTTTCGTATTTATTTTAGTATGGTTTACATTTAGGTTGCGTTTCCTTGCTGTGCGACGTACTTCGTTCACAGCCAGACTACTGTAGAGGCCGCAGCTTGCTGGTGGCACTTTTGGCCAGACACCAGTTTCTGAAACCCCGCTGGAAAGAAAAACTGGTGTCAGTTGATCAAATTACACAAAATAGGGTCGTTGTCAAACACGAGGTGAAATCAGACTCATTTTCAGAGCTCTAAAGACTATAGATTCTTAATGACAGGAAGTCTATGGTAGGAGGCTTGGAGAGTTAGCTGCTGGTCATTTCGTTGAAGTTGCAACCGAGTGACTTTTGAAGTAATTTTTTCTGACCATAAACTATCGGCTTTTATGGGCTGGCAAAAAATGGGTTCATTCAGTCTAATTCCTTCCAAAAAGAAACGAAAGTCCATGCTCTTTGTGGATAAGTTGATTGTTAGTTTGTCAAAAAAACAAAAAAAAGCTAGCAGGATTTCTGTGAGTAAACAGTTTTTGGGGTGATTATTATCAATGTGTATTCACCTGCACGCCATCAGTGTTCATCAGAAAATTCATTCAAAACATAGCTCAGTACGCCATAGCTAATTAATTATTGTTATTCATTTTGGGAAACACTTGACGGGTATGTAAATTGTAGGTTGTGAACTATGGACGAACGTCTACTTGTGCGTTTCTTGTTTTGTCCTATTCCCCTATTTACAGTTTTTTTATTTTGCAGATTTCTGACGGATATACTGGACGATAAAACTGTTTCTTCTCGGGAGGTCAGTAGTTTGTTGTTTTGCTCCGCTTATATTTATAGAAATCGGTTTAATTCACATACAAAATTTTCTGACAAATAAAGCGGGAATGAAATTCAACGGTTAAAGCAAAACCGAAAATGTGCTCAGAGTACAGTCTCAACTCTCTGAAAGCTCTTCGGTTGGTCTTGGAGGCGAACATTTGAAAACACAGTCATAGTGTCGATATACGCAGCTTGTTTGCTTTTAAAGTAAACACTACAGGTGTTGAAACGCTGCTTGAGGAGTGCGTTATCAGTGTGTTGAATCTTTTGGTAAAAAAAGCCCATAATGATTATAATATTTTGCTTGCTTTTACTCCATTTTTGGACGACAAACAGGATTTTCTCTCATTACAGACTACTATAATTCTCTTTCATTTCAGACCGAGAGTGTAATGCAAGACTTGGAAGGATTAGTGGAGACATACTACCCAATACAATTCCCGAAAGTCTTACCAATTGCAGACGTGTGTTGCCCTGCATTACCTGAACTGAGGTAGGTGCGGCAGTGGACTAGTGGTGACAAAATGCAGTTTTTGTTTCGAGTGTAATGTTAAAATTACGGACAAATGGTTAACATCTGCTTTTTTGAGGTAAAATGGGGGGTGCCCGACGCCTGACGGAAGGGGATGTGGTCCCTGCTTTTGGTTTTTTCCCGCGACGGCCGGAAAATTTTCACGAATTTTCGATTTTAAACTAATTTTTGGGCTGTTTTTTGGCCGCAGCCGAAAATTTTCAGCAATTTTTTAATTTTTTACGCATTTCTGGGGTACTTTTTTGGCCATCTAAGCGGATGTGGGGGGTTGAAGGGGGGGGGGGGGGGGGGGAGGTCCCGCTCCCGCTGTCTCAGGGGGGGGGGGTTAAGGGTGCCGACCCTCTTGAGGGGGTGGGAGTGTGGATACCCCACATACCTCCCCCCCTATGTACGTTACCAATTACCGCCATGCGGTTGACCCACAATTTGTGACACTACGTGAGCATAATATTTACCATGACCGTGTGCGTGTCAATATTGCAAATAGGTACGTAAATTATTGTTGTTTTTATCCTCAGCAGTAGCTGTTTTTTAGCTGGACCTCTCTCGGCCAAACCCTGATCGCCATGTATGCCCAGCTGATGGCCTCTGGCGACTGCAGCATTGTCTCGCCCCTCAGCGTCCGGCCCTGGCTGGACCGTCCCGTGGCGGACATTGGCGAGGAGGGCCCGGCGTCCGCCTGCTCTAGCACTGAGGCGGCCATGGACACAGAGGATAGCGGGGCCGAGGCTGACACTGAAATGAATGCCACTGGTACTGACTGACTTGAGATGGGTTGCTTAAAGCCCGGTTCATACTTATCCTTAAGACCACATGGACAGGGACAAGGACATTTTAGTCAGCTGTCTGTGAAGAATTTAGACACGAGCGTTTCGGCTAATTTTTTTGAATACGATTTGGAGGTGACCACAGCTTTATTCACCCGAAAAGGTGGCTTTTTTGGCCAAGCCTTTTTCTTGGAATCGCTCAAGGACAAAACGATAGGGACAAGTATTAACCGGGACTAAAATGACAAATAAGTTTCACGCTAGTTGAGCGCTGTGGTGTGGTGGTTAGTAATCTCGATGTCGACAGAAACGACTGGTTACGGGCGGCGTCTTCTTTTTTGCTTTCGAAATTGGGGCATTCCCTTTCCTTCGACAGATGTGTATGGCGTGATAGCACAGGGGGTAACCATTTAGCCGTACCAAGAGTACATAATAGCTTTTCACTCTATATAGAAGAAGAGTGAGACACTCTGCAGCCTGCCTGTGTTCTAGCACAGGCAGATGCGCTGGTCGTTTTCAGGCTACATGTTGACATTCTATGCAACATGTGACTGGCCAATCAGCGCGTAGATTCTCTGCGTAACACACTTTAGTATATAATCGCTGATGCGTTGATAAGCATTAAGATAGAAATAAAAGCTTAATAACTCATCATTTATTTATAGTCTGCTTGCAAAAACATTAAAAAAGGTTTGCAAATACCTCTAGGGATATTTTGGCAAACTTTCAGCGAAATTGATTGAGAAACTTTTGAGATATAAACTTTTCTGAATTTCTTAAAAGTTTTTTAATCAATTTCGCTGAAAGTTTGCCAAAATATCCCCAAAGGTATTTGCAAACCTTTTTTAATGTTTTTACAAGCAGACTATGAATAAATAATGAGTTATTAACCTTTATTCCTATCCCGTTTAATGATTGGAGCACGTGCACAGGCGTCTGCCAATCAGAGAATAGAAGCTCGCTTCTGATTGGCCAGTCACATGTTGCATAGAATGTCAACATGTAGCCTGAAAACGACCAGCGCATCTGCCTGTGCTAGAACACAGGCAGGCTGGAGAGTGTCTCACTCTTCTTCTATATAGAGTGAGACGCTATTATGTACTCTTGGCCGTACTAAAGGGATATATGTATTGGTGGAGGGAGAGTGAGGAAACCTTCAGCTCCTTCAAGCTTATTTGCTTAACTGCGATCGGACGTATCTGATCTCCATTTGATTATGTTTCATATTTTTTGACGTCAGACGCTGTAGCCCTGTTAAATCTAAATCAGTCCATACTTGTCCGAAACCGCGCCCGTTTGTGTCGTCTAGGCAAAACTTGATATTAACTGTTGCAGATAAATCTATAGCTGTTAAAATCCAATTTTGGTGTGTAAGCTGTTGCAGAAAAATACCTGTTAAAACCCAAATGGGCTCCAGCCTCCAGCGCAAAAAAAATTAAAATGTTGTTTTTTTAATTTTAGAAACGGAGTTCTGTGGCTCACTGTGGAATGGAGAAGAAAGCAGCATGACGTCTTATAAACGTCGGTCAGCCAGACATCTGCCCTTTTCCATTTTGGAAGGCCTGTATGACAGCGAAAGTGGTCTAGAAGACGTGCAGAAAAAAGAATCACTAAGAAGTCGCATTAGGAAAAGTATTCCGACTGCTTTGGTTAATGGGGATGAATCGAATGACGTGACTGTGCGCAAAAGTGCCAAGTCCAAAGAGGCACAACAAGCCAAATATAGTAAGCTTAGTCGTAGTAGAATAAAAGGATTTTGGATGGCTTTTTGTGAGGCTTAGGCTAAGGCTAAAGCTTAGGCTCAGGCTGATTACGAAAACATTTTTTAGTGCTTGTGAAAGAACGTCGTAGAATCCAATACAATTTTTTAATACGCAGACAGTTAGTGTGGCGGCTCGCTACTTTGATTTTACAGGCCTTCACGCTTCACCTTCGCGACTGTAGCTAGAACCGCCTTTATTGAATCAGTCGATTTTGAATTTTGGCTGAAGTTTACCGCTTACAGAGTTAACTAAGGTTATATCTCTAGTTTCTTCAGACGTTTAACACTTGAAATTAGCTATTTCGGTGTTGTTACTTTGCAAAGTATTTATAATGAAAATTATACTGGAAGATCCATATTAGTTGTGCTAACAAGACTCATTTTAATGATTCTGTTAATTTTCAGCCTCAGCGTTGGAAACAGAACACCTGCAGCAATACATCCAACTGTGTGCTGAAGAATCTAGCTGCCTACTGGATTTGCTGAAAAGTTATTTAGTAGCAGTTGCATCACGTGACTGTTTATTGATCAATCAAAATGCCCTGCGAGTAGCCTTTGCTCAGTGCTACATGCTGTGGCAACAGCACACTACCGTAGTCGCTGAGAGTGGTGAAAAGTACCCTTCGGAAAAGCTGAACCAATTTTATGGACCTCTGCAAAACGTCATGTTGCATTTTTTGCGTATCGGTTGGAACGTGAAAACTGGAGCTTATTGTTTGACCTGGCCAGAAAATATGGAACTTTCAGTGACCTTTGACCTTTCGTGGGCTCGGGCGGCTTCACAGCTTCTTCAGTGGCATTATGGTAACCTTTGCCCTTTGGATTCACGAAGTTTCCTAAGCCTAGTTTGGCTTAGAGCTTTGTTTTGCATGTTTGAACGCGACTATGCGGAGGCAGATTCCCTTTTGAGCGATTTGGCGAGTCGCATTAAATGCGAAAAAGAGGATCATGATCGGATTATTTGGATTAAAGTGCCGATTTTGGAACAGGATTCCGTTATTTCTGGCGAAACGGTGACCGCGAAATTGGATCACGTGACAAAACAGCGAAGCTTGGTGAATATTGAGAATATCTACTCCAGTGGCGATTTGGAATTGGTGGTGAAAATTTTGTCCGATGCTCTGGAGGATAGAAATCTGACCGAAATGGCCGGCTTAGAGGCTCAGAAAAGTTATCTGAAAAATTGCATGCTACTGGTTATGTCCCTGCTTAGTCTCAGAAGACGAGCGGAAGCGGTCAAGAGTTTGCTGAAAATTATCACCGAAACGGGTGCGGTGTTTTGCAAAAATAGCAGCTCGGAAATTGTGGACTTTCTGACTGACTCTGCTGTCTTGGTTTCTGAATTAGCCAGCATTAGGTCAAGCCTACTGAGTCAGGTTCCAGTTGAAACTATTCGTCCGTGCGTACATCAGCTGCAAGACTTGGTTTGCAAACTTGACACCATTGGAGGCTCGAAGCGAACCGATTCAAGAGAAAGTTTAGTTTCGGATGATCTATTGATTTACTCATGGATTCTTCTTTATCAGCTGTGTGCCCATTTTGAGAAAGCTCAACTATCGGCCGACTATCTCAGAGATTGGTATGGCTGTGCCACGGGTGGTCGAATTGTTTTGGCCACGAAATCTCTGATGCTTTTGCTGTTTGCCCACAACTCTTTGTGCAAATGGGGCAAGTGTACGGCAGTTGAGGGCAAACTTTTGAAACTCTTCTCAGACGAAATTCTGCACTGTTTACGACACAACCTGATCACAGCGAAATTACCCTCCAACTGTGAGGATGATATGCTGAACGCGGCAGAACAGTGTTTCTATTGTTTGTATAATTTTCCGGCCAAAAAGAAACGACATCTGGAGGATCATTCCTGCCCCCCGGTCCCCCTCATTTGGCGACGGGCCGGCACCCTTTTTGAATTTTTCAAACCCGAAAATTTGCCCGAATTCGATGACAGCAAACAGACAGGGGCCAATACCATTAATGTAGAAATAGAAGCTTTGTTTCGACGAATTGTCGACGCTGTGCCGGAAACTATGAAACCAGGATATAGTATTTTGTTAACGTAGTTGTAGTGTGTAAATATTATTGTATACATAAAAGTTTTTACTGTGTAAATTAGGGGTATGTTGTATATTTATACTATGAAAGTGTGTGGTGTAGTAATTTAAAGTATAGAATGGATTTTTACACCTAAAAACATTTTTTGTGATTTTGAGACTTTGAAATACGAATATAATATGAAGTAGGAGGACAGAGTTTCGTATAGTATTTAGTAGGACACATTTTTAAAATTGAGGTCAAGGTTATTGTGTGAAATTAGCTGTATTTAAAAACAGCGGTCGCTTCAATTACACAGCAAAATCTAAACACTGATTTACCCATCCACAGTTCCCCGAAAAGTTTATGAAAGGTGTGCACACTACAAGTGTTATCGACACTTGAAAAATTGCAATTTTG
>JASANF010009263.1:0-20419 GCA_030248245.1 Trissonchulus sp. WLG1_4
ATTATTAATTAAGTAGTACTATTAATGATAAATAATTAAGTAGAATTATTAAGATTATTAAGTATTCCAGATCAGACATTTATGAACGAGCCAAAAGCCTGGAGACTCAGAAGGACCAGTGGCTGAGGAAGGAACGAGAAATGTATGCGGATATCGTGCAGATGGAAAAATATCTAGATCAGCAGAAAGAGGAAAATGATCGACTGAAAGTGTTGCATAAAACTGCCGAGACGGCCCGATGCAAACAACTTGGTAAAAGTTTTATTGGGATTTTGTTATTGGTTGTAATTTGTAACTGAAAACAGCAACTTAATACTGCTAATTCTGTCTGTGTTTGAAATGGCCTGTGTTTTTGCATTTGCCAACAATATAAACTGTGAACTGCGATCATATGTGGGCGTGGGGGGGATGGGTCCCCCCGTCCCAGATCGGCTTGCACCCTCTAATAATGAGTAAAATTTCGCAAACACGTAGCACCCTCCGGTCGACGGCTCCGCCCCCCCACCCAGATTTCCACAGCTGCACATGCGTGACTGCAGGGGTGTTGCGGCTCCTATTTTTCCTATTTTTTCCTATTTTTTCGATCCCCTCCTATTTTTTCCTATTTTTTGAGAAAAATTCCTTTTTTTTCCTATTTTTTCAAAATTTCATTAAGATGCACAGTGCTGCTTGCGGGTCGAAATTTCCAATCCAGTTTACTTTTATTTACATAGATAATGGATATTATTGTTCAGGAAATTAAATTCCACATTAAATGACAACACATCTCCATTTCGATAAAGTAAACCCTTATTCCGCGCTAGATAGAGTTTACTCTTCCCTGTGGGATTCTTAGATTTAGGACCCCAAACTAACGTAGAAACAAGTTTTTGCGAACAAAGACAAGAAATTTTTTGACTCGTTCTTCGAAACATACTAAAGTGAAACTTAGGAAGTCCAGTGTGTAGAGGTGTCCCCGCAGGGTTTTTTTGGGCAAAATACGGGGCAAATGCGTACGATTTTGAAATTTTGCTCACCAAAATTGAAATTTTGCTCAAATTCAGCTCACCACTCTGAAGGGTCCCCCTTCGGTTTTTTATGGTCGGCTGAAAAATATTTCCGATAGGTATCCAACTGACAAAATTTGGCCTAAAAATCAAAAATTTCTCCAACTTTTCTTCTGGTCGCCCCCAGACCCCTGCAACTCTATAGCAGGCGAGAGAAAAAAACCACCCCATTTTTGGGGGAAAAAACCCACCGCAATTCCGGAACTTGGATACGTGGTACAGGCAACGGGGCAGCGGCCAATCGGGGGGGCCCCGGGGGGGGGGGGGCGGGCGCGCCCCCCGCCCGGGCGGGGGGGGGGGGTACAGGTCTAAAAATTTGCCAGCAGATAGAACAGTCTTTGTAGGCAAACGTATATAAGCGGTATCCAAAATGGATTTCGCTGGTATTTTTTATGAGTCAAAAATTGGACCCCCCATTTTTGACCCGACATGGCTCCAAGGGAGGTGAATTTTGGAGTCTCATTTCTCTGCACTGATGCGAGTTCAAATGTTAAAGCACTTTTACTTACAGAGGATTACCTTTCCTCTATTCATGACCGCAGTGGTAGATCCCGCCTTTTTCGTACGAGGGGGGGGCATGACCGAAATTAGACAGGGTAAAAAAACTATGTGGGGGACAAAACTCACTTTTTGAAAATGGTCTGGTGATGTCGAAAAACCTAGTAGCTACCCCAAAATACTCATGGTAGTGCAAAAAGACGTTTATTATTATATACCACAAATGCGCATACTTATACTTTCTTGATCGAATTCTGGAATACGGGCCTAATAGTCGGACTTTGTCATTTTGAGTTCCCTTTGCAGCGGAAAGTAGTATTCTCTGCTACTATTGCCAGTTTTTTGTATGTCTTTAGTTATAACCTGATAATTTCTCTTGTTTAAACGCCAAATTACCGAATAAAATTAAAATATGGCCGTCACGATCTTACCGTCAAAAACGGTAAGATATATGTATATAGCGAAATGAAATCGGTCCAAGTGTTCAGAGCAAGGTTAGGCCTACGACAGATTTTTTTGGTTTCCCGTGAAAACGTATGAGCTACATGACCAAATATGAAAATGCTGGTTTTTCCCCCGCCTGCTATATGGCTGCTTTCGTTGCGTTTATTTTTCACGAAAGCATATGCATACAAGGGCGTAGCCAGGAGGGGTCGCAACCCCCCCTTTTGGCCGAACCTGACGAAATTGTCAACAAGCGTTCCCCCTTTGGTTTTTATCGCTGGGTCGAAAAAATTTCTGATACGTCTTCAATTGACCAAAGTTGGTCTAAAAATAAGAAATCTCGAATTATGCTCAAAGCCGTGAGCCGCCCGAAGCCGTGAGCATCTGGTACTGACACGTAACAACCACAGTTTATTGTTACATAGGTCAATATTTCACTACAAGGTCCGTCAAAAATTCCTATTTTTTCCTATTTTTTGCTCAACAATTCCTTTTTTTCCCTATTTTTCTCTAGGAAATTCCTATTTTATTTCCTATTTTTTCGTAAAAGGGCCGCAACACCCCTGTGACTGTAACTTAGTGATAGTTAATATGTAAACAAATTACTATATCCAAGTCGTAATGTTATTTTTTATTTAGTTTTTTTCTTACTTGAACATCCATCAATAAACTTTTTCAGCCGATCTGGAAGCCGATTGCCGTCGTAAACTCATCGAAGCCTGCGACCAGACCCGAGCCAAACTGGAATCCAGTTTCTCCAGCAAACTGGCTAGTCTAGAAGAGGAGTGGCAAGCCATGCTGAGCAGCGTTCAGGACAAGTATCACACCTTGTTGGCCACTCACAAGGAAACCCTGGCTAGATTGGAGGTGGGTGCTGACTGGATGATATTAGCAAGAGTACATAATGGGCAAGAGTATGACACTGTCCCCTATTCTGGCTAATCGGTTCTGATAATGCTCTTGATGTGACAGGGGGTTCCTTTTGTTTCAGTGCAGAGTTATCTGCAGTAAACAACGTCGGCAATCCCCCTTTCTGTAGGACAATGTATATGTAACTTCAGCATGTATTTTTTTATATTGCAAGTCCCCCCTCCTCCTTAAATATTATGTTGATTATGTATTATGCTTAGAATCGATCCTGTTGCGCACCTCTATAATCATCTTACAAGTATTCTAGTGATTCAGTGGTGCTAAATTGTAGTCTTAATGTAGAAAATTTATTAAAAAATGAGTGTAAACACGTAGTGCTTTTGGGATCTTGAAACAGGCCATGAACACAAACTTTGACATTCCAGAGGGCTATTCCTCTGCATTTTGCATCTAATGGCGGTTTTCTTGCACAAAATCGTAATAAATTTGTATTTCAAATTTAAATCTTAAAACATTTCTGAATGTCCCCCAATAAACAATGCATTAATTCTGCTCCTGCCTTTTTTTAGCGTGCCGAGCGATGTAAAAAAGCCCTTCAAGGCCGACTGCTGGCGGACTTTCAAAAAATACTGCGCCTGAAGTACGATGAAATCCAGGAGCTGGTAGAAGAGTCGGCTCAGAGACCAAACGGAAGCAATAACGCTTCCGCGCTCAATGTCACGGCTGCTTACGGCGCAAGCGGAACTAGATCTCCTGTCAGACGTAAGATTATTCGGCTGTATATATTTATCATTTTTTGTTAATTGATCATTTTTTCAGATTCTTTTTTCTGTTTCTTGGTGTGGTTTTTTTCGAAGGAACTCATGGACGGAAATTTGTGCGAAAAAATGTCGTTTAGAAAATACAGAGATGTGATAGGTCCTCAAATTCCTCAAATTCCTAAAATTCCTCAAATTGTCCTCAAATTTCGAAATGTTCCTCAAATTCCTCAAACATTTGAATTTTTCATCAAAATATTGGGTTAATTGCACCTTTTTGGTCGAACCTGAAGAACTTGTCAACAAGGTTCTCCCCTTTGGTTTTTATAGCCCGACTGCCAAAAATTTCTGATACGTCTCCAATTGACCAAATTTAGCCTAAAAGTCAAATAATTCTCCAATTTTTTCCTGGGGGTTGCCGCCCCCAGACCACAGTTTAACACGGGGGGGTATGGGGGGGGGGTCCGGGACCCCCCCAGATTTTTGACTTTGGTACAAGGGCAAGCGAAATTTGGTACAAGGGCAAGAAAATTTTGAGCCAAGGTACAAGGGATGGAAGATTTTTGCCGCGGTTTAAGGCCAAAGGCAAGAACGACTGTAACCATGGTAGATGGTATATACAATGGTAGTAAAAATTCTGACCCTTTATAAGGACAATGGCAATAAAAAGCTTAGCTATATTGCAGAGGCAATACAAATTTGAGTTTGACCAAGGGAACAAATGTAGGACATCTTGAGAAGTCTGGTACAGGGGCCAGGTCAGAAGGACCCAGAGACTTTGTCCGCGGGACAAGGGTAAGACATCTTGAGAAGTCTGGTACTGGGGCCAGGGAAGAAGGACCCGAAGACTTTGTACACGGGACAAGGGTAAGCCATCTTGAGAAATGTGGTACAAGGGCCGTGGCAGAGAAACTGCTGTTTTTTGCTTTTATTAGTGTTATCACTGTTATCTTTTATGAAAGCGTACAATGAATGAATGAAAAGGGGGAGTTCCCCCCCACCCGAAATTTTTTCCCAGTAATTTTTTACACAAGGGTCGCCCCTTTGTTTTTTATGGTCTGGCCGCAAAAATTTTCTGATACGTTTCCAATTGACTAAATTTAGCAGGAAAAATCAAAAATTTTCCCAATTTTTTTCTGGGGGCTGCCGCGCCCAGACCCCTGCGACTCTGTGACTTACTATTCCTTGTTATTATCTTTCATCAAAGCCTATGCATGTATATTGTATACACAAGTACATTATGCTGCATGTGCATAACTTGTGGAATACACTGTCTGATATGACACTCCCATCTTTTGTTTTAAATTTTGTCGGAAAAAATTTCTGATACGTCTCCAGTTGACCAAATTCGGTCTAAAAATTGGAAAAATCACCACTTTTTTTCTGGGGACTGCCGTCCTCAGATCCCTGCAACCTTGTGATTTAGTAATCTTACGTTTGTAAGGCTTTTTGTTTTTATGAGTGTTAGAATTGCTAAAAAAAGTGCATTTTTACCCGTTACAAAAAATAGAAAAGTCATTCCCCCCGAAATTTTTTTCTGAGTACGCCACTGTCAGCTATACTGATTTACAAAACTAGCAGGAGCATGTATCAATGTATGCGAACGAAAGCTGTATAAACCCAAGCCTAGTTCCACCTGACGTCACACAATGGCACTATGGCAGATATAACAGGCACAGCAAAAAGAAAAATGGTCCAGCAATAAGTCACACCACTGCAAAGTGTGACCAAGAGTACATAATAGGAAGAGTATGACACTCTTCCTATTATGCCTACGGGCGTGCGTCCAATGCGCAGCGCGAAATAGCCCGTTTATGTACGGTTTTGAGGGGGGGGGTACCCCCCCCCTCAACTGAAGACCCCGTACTCAACTGAGGGGGGGGGTACCCCCCCCTCAACTCTGTACCCCGTCTTCTGTTGGGGGGGGTACCCCCCCCCTCATTACACGACACGGACCCGGACTTTTGTGGCGGGGCTGCACTGAGGGGGGTGGGGTACCCCCCCCCTCAACTGAAGACGGGGTACTGAACTGAGGGGGGGGGGTACTGAACTGAGGGGGGGGTGGCGCAAAGTGGGTGTCGGGGTCTGGAAATGAGGGGGCGGGGGGGGTACCCCCCCTCAACTGAAGACGGGGTGCTGAGTTGAGGGGGGGGGGGGTACCCCCCCCCCCTCAGTTGAGCACGGGGTATCGAACTGAGTAGGGGGTACCCCCCCCCCCTCAGTTGAGTACGGGGTCTTCAGTTGAGGGTGGGTAACCCCCCCCCTCCCCTCAGAACCGTACATAAAAGGCCTATTTCGCGCTGCGCATTGAACGCGCGCTGCTAGGCATAATAGGAAGAGTGTCATACTCTTCCTATTATGTACTCTTGGTGTGACTTAAAATGTAAAAATTAGTTTTAAGTTCCTGTGGGTAACATTTTTTCAGAGTTGTTTTACTTACCATTATTTTAGTTTTCACTCACGTTCGGTTCAGGTACAAGGGCAGTCAAAATATTAGTACAGGACCCCCCCAGATTCGACCCCCGTGTTAATGTATGCCCCAGACCTCTGCAACTTTGTGGCTTACTATTCCTTGTTATTATCTTTCATCACAGCCTATGCATGTCTACACGCAAGGGCGTACCCAGGAGGGTAATGGGGAAAATTTTTTACCCTGATTTTTTACACAAGGGTCCCCCCTTGGTTTTTATGGTCCGACCGGAAAAAATTTTCTGATACGTCTCCAATTGACAAAATGAGGATTAAAAATCTAAAATTTTTCCATTTTCTTCTGGAGGCTGCCGCCCCCAGCCCGCTGCAACTTTGTGCTTTAGTAATCTTGGTGTTTGTAACGCGTTTATGAGTGTTAAAAAGTGAATTTTAACCCATTACAAAAAATCGAAAAGTCATTCCTCCCACCCGAAATTTTCTTCGGGGTACGCCACTATCTACACGAGTAGATTATGCTGTATTTACTTGTGTAATACACTGTCTGATGTGACGTTCCCATCTTTTGTTTAAATTTTCCTTTCTGATATGTCTCCACGGAGCCAAATTCGGCCTAAAAATTCGGCTAAAAGTAGCCTGTAACCGTTAAAAAGCATAATATTGGCGATTACACTACATATTTGTGCTCATTGTGGTAGTTTAAATTTGCAGTTTTTGATGAGCTGTTACTCGGTTGTTTTATAAGTTTTTTATAAGCGGTTTTTTGCATTTCGCAGACAAATAAATAGATGGGGTGGGATGGGGGGGAAGACCCCCCAAAAATTCGGTCTCGGTGGAGGGAGGGGGGGTCCCGACGGGAGTAAAATTTTGGTCAAAATTGGAAAAAATCGGCATTTTTTTGTGAAATTTAAGCGATTTTTTCCAAAATTTTCGCAAAAAATTGTCAAGATTGGTCAAAAACGGTAAAAATTGTGTCTTTTTTGGGAGGGGGGGTCAAAAATTAGTTGACGCAGGGGAGGGGTGTCCCACCAAGGTGGGGAGGGGTATCAAAAATTTTGGTGCTGTTACATATATGGTTGAAATTCCTCAAATGTGTGGCAAATTCCTCAAAAACATTTAACTGAATTCCTCAATTTTTTTAGAAAAATACGCCAAATTTTTCTGAGGACCGATCACACCCCTGAAAATAGCACGTTAATTTTAGGAAATTTTGGGAGTGAGGGACAGCACCACCCTCTCACAAAATATAATAATAAAAACTTTAAAAACTTTTTATTTAGACTCCGCTGGGGCAACTGCAGAAAATGTTAACGAAAACCAGCAACAAACGGCACCGTTGAATATGGCCAATATCGAAGCAAGGAAACGTGAACTACAGCAGTTTGTGCAATCGGTGAGACAGAAACAGGGTTTGGTTTAATTTCATTTGGATGGAACCTTATTTTGTTTGAGACTCAAGGTTGACTCTTACTTACAGTCTTATGTCTTTCAGTAAAAAATATTGAAAAAGACTGCATTGCCCCAACACCTGAAATTTAGTTTTGCTAGTTGCTTGACTATTTGATATTTCGTAATTTTGCCGGTTGAACGGACATGCGGCTGTAAGTATGAATCGACGTTTCATAATACTCCGATTGAAAATACTGCTTTTATTATGTCGTTTTAAAGTATCACGGCCACACCGCGTTAATAGGTTTTAGGAAAAGACAAATACACTTTGAGTTATGATGAAAAAACTATAGAGAATAATATTGTCTACTTTTTTATTTATATTTTTTTACTCCGCGAGCCGATTTTTGCAGCTTTGGCCCATGTGATTTCCATGAAGTTAGATTAAAATTTTTAGCGACAGCACCTCATCAATACTAAATTTCATTAATCTCTTCTTTTCTTTTTTCTTTAATTTCAGTTGATGGCACATCAGAAAAGTGGCCAAAGCACTACGAGATCCGGTCAAAGTTAGTTTTAGCAGTATTATAGATTTTTAAAATTTCATTTTAGTTTCCGTTTCAATGTGAACAGTTACGCATGGTATATAAAGGAAACATTTAGGGTGGATTTCACAAAGGTGGTTTTACTAAACCATGGTTTTACGTACGTTTTTATAATATGATTTGCACGTAATTTCATTACGAAATATTGCCTGATTCGTTACGAATTTCCTAGATTTTCTAAAACCATGGTTTTAGCTCAGTTGAAATTTCAGCAAAACAGAGACCTGCTATGCTGCAGGTCTGAAATTTCAGCTGAGCTAAAACCATGGTTTTAGAAAATCTAGGAAATTCGTAACGAATCAGGCGATATTTCGTAATGAAATTACGTGCAAATTATATAAAAACGTACGTAAAACCATGGTTTAGTAAAACCTCCTTTGTGAAATCCACCCTTATATTTTGCGAAAATTTTGACATTTTGCTCACCGTTTGAGGTTTTTTGGTGTGTCCGAATTCCTAACTTCCAAAGTGGTGACTGTTTTTCTTTACCAAATGGCTATTATTTATTAGTGCCAAGTCTTTATTGGAATGGATGACTATTATGCTCGCTTACAAATTTTGGATAATCAAAACGTGCAGTAAGCAGTGTGAATCAAAACTAACGCTCGATTCATACTTACAGACGTATATCCGTCCAGCTGACAAAATGCGAGCTAATCACCTCACAGGCTTTTTGTTTTTGATGGCGTAATTTTTGTCATCTACCGACCGTAAGTATGAATCGATCGTGATCGTTCGTACCATTATTTTTCATTTTTTTTATGAAAATTGTGTTTTTTATTTTCAGAAGATGACCCACCACCCTTTTAATGACAGTTGATTTAGTTCTAACAAACGGTTGGAATAAAACTGTTCAATATTTATCATATTATACTTAACTTGTATTTGTATATAACATTTGATTAATATTGAATTTAGAGTATTTATAATAGTGTCTGACTCATTAAATTGATAAAACATTAAACTGTCAATCAACGCGCTGATTCTGCGTAACACTTAACACAATTAGTGGCTAAAAAGTTAGCTGACAGAGAATACTTTCTTATCTGTAAGATTTTTGAAGTAATTTCGTGCAAACTTGTCAAAATATCCCTAGAGCTACTTGAATTATTAATTTTTGATCTCAAGAACATTTTAAGTTTGTTATTTAGAATCTGCGCAGTGATTGGCTGTATTTGTTTTCGTGGTAATAGACTAAAGAGTAAGACACTATTATGTATTCTTTATTTAATTTTGAGACGCTCATTTGCCGGCACATAAGGTACACAACTTTAAAAAGACTCACGCGCGTTAAATCCGCAAACAACTCTTGGACCGTACAGCCAGGCTAAAATGAGACGTGTCAATCGCTTTTTATGTACTCTTGATTGTATGAATTTTACATTTACAGTAAATTATTGATTTACATAGTTTGTCTAACCATTAAGTACCTAGGGATATGGTTAGCAATAGGTATGTAACTTGGGATAGTTTTCGTGACCGGCCGGCAGGAGCGGCCGAATTCTTGGACAAAACCATTGCATCCAAATCGATTTGTGTCATTTGATTTTGGCATAACTTAGCCTGTCGGATTGTTATGCCGGCCTAGTTTTGTCAGTCGGTGGAATCTAACTGGCCGGCCGGTGTTTTTAGTCGGCCGGCCGGCCGTAAATTCCGGCCAGTCACAAACACTAACTTGTGGTCCACGTAGCAGTAACCACATTTAAGACTACGAGAACGTAGCTTTAAGTTTGGTTGAAAACTTGAAATCTCATGTAATATTGTAGCACAGCTGTTACATGAAATTAATGTATTACAATGGCCAAGTTTGGCCAACTTAATCAGTTGATGTATATAGTTAGTTTTGTTTCGAAAAATTCGAAAAATTGTGAACTGTTCTGTAAATGTGGGATGATGAGAAATGAATGAATTTGAAAAGACGTTAAAAATTATTTTAAAAAATTTTGAGGGCACACCGTCCTGGGCCCGATTTATTGAAGCAAAATGTTCGTCGTTGAAAATTTTGGATTGATCGAAACATTTTCAACGACGAACATAACACGTAATTAGGAGGACAAATGTTCGTCGTTTAAAAACAAATGTTCGTCGTTGAAAAAGTAAATGTTCGTCGTTGAAAATGCTCGTCGTTAAAAAAACAAATGTTCGTCGTTGAAAAAAATGTTCGTCGTTGGAAAACAAATGTTCGTCGTTGAAATACAAATGTTCGTCGTTGAAAAATTTTCAACGGCAAACATTTCAACGAATGTCTTGAGCTCCGCTGAAATGTTCGCCGTTGAAAATTTTTTCAACGACGAGCTTTTGTCTTTTAGAACATAATAATGTTCTAAAAAACCAAAGCTCGTCGTTGAAAAATTTTTCAACGACGAACATTATTTTGTTTTTCAACGACGAACATTTGTTTTTCAACGACGAACATTTGTTTTCCAACGACGAACATTTGCTTTTTCAACGACGAACATTTTGTTTCGATAAATCGGTCCCTGGGCCCGATTTATCAAAGCAAAATGTTCGTCATCAGAAACGTTCGTCATCGAAAATGTTCGTCATCAAAAATTTTTGATTGATCGAAACATTTTCAATGACGAACATTTGCTTTTTCGATGACGAACATTTGCTTTTTCAACGGCGAGTTCGTCATCGAAAAAGTAAATGTTCGTCATCGAAAATGTTCGTCATCGAAAAGTTCGTCTCAAAATTGTTCGTCATCGAAAAAGCAAATGTTCGTCATCAAAAAAGCAAATGTTCGTCATCGAAAATGTTCGTCATCGAAAAGTTCGTCTCAAAATTGTTCGTCATCGAAAAAGCAAATGTTCGTCATCAAAAAAGCAAATGTTCGTCATCGAAAATGTTCGTCATCGAAAAGTTCGTCATCAAAAATGTTCGTCATCGAAAAAGCAAATGTTCGTCATCAAAAAGCAAATGTTCATCATCGAAAAAGCGAATGTTCGTCATCGAAAAAGCAAATGTTCATCATCGAAAAAGCAAATGTTCGTCATCGAAAATGTGCATCATTGAAAATTTTCAGCGTTCGAAATTAGATCAGTCGCTCTAAGTCTAAACATCTGAATTACCTAGAACATTTTCATTAAAGTCAAAATTCTCTAATAATCATAATAACTACTACTACTACTACTACCTAAGACTACCTAATACTACTAAAATTGAGGTACAATAAAGTATTGAATTTAATGGTTCTGTCTGGTCCTGGTGTCAGGGGTGGACGCGGGTCGTGGGTACCCGCTAGGGCAAAAAAGTCAACCCATTTTCATTTAAGTTTAAGTTAAAGTTAAAGTAAGGATCAGGCATCAATTTAAGTTAAAGTTAAAGTAAGCCGAAAATCAATGACTTTTATATAACTTTTATTCAAATAACTTTAATTTACAGTTAAAGTAAGGTTGTGTTAATTTAAGTTAAAGTTACAGTTAAAGTAAGACCTCTAACTTTTTTTGGAGTTAAAGTTAAAGTAAGACCCCTAACTTTTTTAATTTCAGTTAAAGTTAAAGTTTAACTTTTTTGCTCTAGTACCCGCGGGTACCCGCCGGTTGGGTTGGGTTGGGTCGGAAAATTTGAGCCGTGGGTCGACCCGCGGATAGCCACTTCAGGCTGCGCGGGTCGAAAAATTTTTTTCCGACCCGCCAAAACTGGAACCTGAAGAAATTGTCGACAAGGGTCCCACCTTGGTTTTTATAGCCCGGACAAAAAAATTTCCGAGACGTCTCCAATTGACAAAATTTGGCCTAAAAATTAAAAAGTTCTGAAAATTTTTTCCTGGGGGTTGCCGCCCCCAGACCCCTGCAAACTCTGTGACTTACTATTCCTTGTTATTAACTTTATGAAAGCCTATTACGCATGTCTACTAGAGTACATTATGCTCAGTTTTCAAATTTGTCCAAAAATTGAAAAAACCTCCATTCTTTGTGGGGGCTGCCGCCCTTAGAACTCCGAAACCGTTATTTTATTTAATTTAAGTGACCAAATTTACATTTTGTTATGTCAGCCACTTCGCCAATAAGTGTAAAAATAATTGGATTCAGACCCTCAGACCCCGCAATGGTGAGTTTAAACAAGTGAGCAAAAAGTGGACAAGAGGCAAACCCCCCCTTTTCAAAATCCTGGCTACACGCCCCTCTATAATGTACGTTATGGTTATAGAGTGGTGGGTCAAAGTGGGTCGCGGGTCGGGTTTTTCAGCGCGGGTTGGGTCGCGGGTTACCCACGAGTGTCGAGCCGCGGGTTGGGTCGCGGGTCGAAAATCTGGACCCGCGTCCACTCCTGCTCGGTGTCAATAGATAGAGGCAAACTCTCAAAAGTTTAATATTATTTTGTTTCAACTTTTCCGCAACATTAAACAAAGTTTTAAAAAACTTTACGTAAATCATTTTGCCGAAAGAGAACTAATTTGCTAGTTCAGAAAAGCTGAAAAGCTGGTCATGATTTCACAGAGCTCGGTTCATATACTCGCCCTTGTTCTTGTCCCTATCATTTTGTCCTTGAGCAATTCCAAGATTACCTGGCCAAATAAACCGATTTTTGGCATGAAGATATTTGACGTCACTTCCAGACCGAATACAAAAATTAGCTAAAACGCTTCCGTTAATTCTTCACAGCAGCTGACCGAAATTTGCCCTAGTCCTTGTCCCTCTGTGTTCTTATGGACAAGTATGAACCGGTCTTAAAAATTAAATACGCCTGCACCAAATGCTTGAAACGGCCAGCCAATTCTCTTTGTAGTTATGGTCGCAGATATCAGTTAACAGTTATTAGGGTCGATTCATACTTCAGCAGGGCATACGGACAAAGCCTGTATAATCCGTTTTTTTTTAATTCTAACTTTTTAAGGCAAACGCGCATAGCTTGGGCCTCAGGTGCGATTCATATTTTTGAGCAGTTGCCGGGTATATACGGACAAAGTGAAATAGTGCGGTTTAGTAATATCAAGAGTACATAATAGCGTCTCATTCTATATAGAAGAAGAGTGAGACACTCTCCAGCCTGCCTGTGTTCTAGCACAGGCAGATGCGCTGGTCGTTTTCAGGCTACATGTTGACATTCTATGCAACATGTGACTGGCCAATCAGAAGCGAGCTTCTATTCTCTGATTGGCAGACGCCTGTGCACGTGCTCCAATCATAAAACGGGATAGGGATAAAAGCTTAATAACTCATTATTTATTCATAGTCTGCTTGTAAAAACATTAAAAAAGGTTTGCAAATACCTTTAGGGATATTTTGGCAAACTTTCAGCGAAATTGATTGAGAAACTTTGAAGAAATTCAGAAAAGTTTATATCTCAAAAGTTTCTCAATCAATTTCGCTGAAAGTTTGTCAAAATATCCCCAACGGTATTTGCAAACCTTTTTTAACGTTTTTACAAGCAGACTATGAATAAATAATGAGTTATTAAGCTTTTATCCCTATCTTAATGCTTATCAACGCATCAGCGATTATATACTAAAGTGTGTTACGCAGGGAATCTACGCGCTGATTGGCCAGTCACATGTTGCATAGAATGTCAACATGTAGCCTGAAAACGACCAGCGCATCTGCCTGTGCTAGAACACAGGCAGGCTGGAGAGTGTCTCACTCTTCTTCTATATAGAGTGAGAAGCTATTATGTACTCTTGGTAATATAGATGAACGGACATATGGCTGACGGGCAAAGTGGCAGACGGCTGTACGGGCGAAGGTATGAATTGAACAGCCGTTCTGCCGTTCAGTTGGACCCAATGTCCATACGGCAGTACTGTTATTTTAATAATTCAGATTAAAAATTGTTATTAAAAATACTTTTAATTTCAATTATTTTATTAATATTAATATTAAAAATAACTGAGCTGCGCTATTTATATTAATATTTAATTAATAATAAATAAGGTTGGCTATTTATATTAAGTTGAAATTTTCAACGGAGGTACGGAGCTCCGTTGAAATGTTCGTCATCGAAAAAATCATCAAAAATGTTTCGATCAATCCAAAATTTTTGATGACGAACATTTTCGATAACGAACATTTGTCTTTTCAATAATGAACATGTGTTTTCGATGACGAACATTTGGTTTATCGATGACGAACATTTTTGATGACGAACATTTGTTTTTTCGATGACGAACATTTTTGATGACGAACATTTTTGATGACGAATATTTTCGATGACCAACATTTTCGATGACGAACATTTTGTTTCGACAAATCGGGCCTTAAGTGTCCTCTTCCTTTTCCTTGTCCCTAAGCTGCGGTTGATTCATACTTGTCCTTAAGCAGCCATAAGGAGTGTCCCTAACTCCCTATGTCCCTAAGCAATGTTGAGCAATGTTCTAGGTACTTTTTCCCTGTCCCTAAGCAAGTCGGCCAATCAAAATACGGCAGTTATTACATGTGACACCAAGAACAGCCCATCACGGACGAACTCGACTACTAGTGAAAGAATGTCGTGGGCTGGTGTAGCTGTAATTAATTCAATCGTTATTTTTGGGTTATTTAACATATTACTATAAGTTCATGAAGATGTTCTAGTGCTCCAATTTCCATGCCTTGGAAGTAGAGTGGTTATGATTTTTACTTTTCAACCTATTGATCAGAGTTCGAATCCCATATTCGAAGTCTTGAATTTTCTTTTTTTTACGCCTATAAATAGGGTTGATAACTTTTTCAAGGTACTTTAAACAAAACGCAGTTTATCCAATGACGATTGAGCATTAGTTCATGTGAGAAAGACTATTTTTTTGTCCTCAAGGAGTATGAATCAATTACCTCTAAGGACAGAGACAAGGACATTCCCTATGGACCTTAGGGACATTTCTCAAGGACCGGGACAAAGCATGAGGACACAGGGACAAGTACACCTAGGGACAGGGACTAGGACAACGCTTAAGGACAGGGACAACGCTTAGGGACGAGTATGAACCAGGCTTAAAATGTACACCGTGCTCTTGCCAGTAGATATATACAATATATATATATATATATATATATATATATATATATATATATATATATATATATATATATATATATATATATATATATATATTAGTTAAACTTAATACATTAGTAGAACTTCTTATTTGAAGAAATGCCCATGGAGGATATATATTAACTTCTCAGTTTTGTAAAATTTGGCAAATTGATGCGATGTTTTTGTTATGCATGTTCCATTAATTTTTGTTAATCTATATA
Source organism: Trissonchulus sp. WLG1_4 (assembly GCA_030248245.1). Classification (NCBI taxonomy): domain Eukaryota; kingdom Metazoa; phylum Nematoda; class Enoplea; order Enoplida; family Ironidae; genus Trissonchulus; species Trissonchulus sp. WLG1_4. Next base: position 15,213 of record JASANF010009263.1, read on the forward strand.
ATCACAGCCAAGAAAATAAAATTTATTGATACAACTCAAAAATAAAAAATGCTAATATAGGTAATTACATTTTTCTTTTGATGAAAAATGATGAATTTGTTTTACAAGGTTGCAAAAACTGTACTTTTTCTCACAAATTTATTTATATTCTCCGATATCAGTTTTCTATTTAGAACAATTCAAATTATCTTCATTTGCTGTCTCTCTTGCATTTTCTTTCGTTTCCTCAACCCATTGCTGCACACGTCGTAACAGCAAGCCAACAGCACACCAAACAGAGCAATAATAATTAACAAAACACCTGCAAGCCAAATCACACTTGGAGTGTCCACTTTTGTATCGGCTATTTTCGGTGTCGTATTTGTCGACAATAAAACCGTCGTATTTTTTGGAACACTGACTTTCGCTCGTTTTTCTGTGGACACTGAACTGGCAACTAAGTTTTGGTGCGATATCGTTTCTGTAGAAGTAGTAGTTTTCGGTTTTTGTGAACTTTGGGTGGTCGGTTCAGCTGTTGACTTAATGCTTGATTGTTGAACAAGCACTTTTCGCGTTTCTGCGGAAATTCGCGTAATTGCAGTAGTTTCTTTTATCTTTTCAGATGATTCTTTTATCTTTTCAGATGATTTTTTGATGCTCAAACGGCACATAAATTGCTGAGTAGTGTTGCAATTGTGCAGGACCCATTTGGCCCCGATGGTAAAAATTTGAGCACATTTTGAGCAATCTTCCGGCTCAAATTTGGTCGGAGAATTGTACCAGTTTTGATAGCTGAATGAAGTATTCTCACATGGTTTGTGTTTTATCCAGAAATACCCGGAATTGTTAACGTCAATCAAAACTTTATGGGCTACCGCTGTTTCGGCTGAGTTTCGAATATCAAGCAAATCGCCCTGGAATGTTTCATTAGTGTAATTTCGACAAACTTTTTCCGCTAAAGCAAAAACGACAAACTCAAAACAGTAAATAATTAAATCCCCGTTCGCAAATTTGGCTTCAGCAGTCGAACAAATGTAACCAGCCATGAATTTAGTGAAGAATCGTTACGATTTATCGAACCATCATGTGTAGTTCACTCACAAGTCACAACAAGTACAGATTAGGCTATAGTGTGACAAAACAGTTAAACATTAAAGTTTAACTAAAACTAAAAAAGTCAGGGGTCTTACTTTAAATATAACCAGTCTTTTGCTATAACAAACAGAGATCCGCATCCAGCAGTTTACACAGGACACGCAACCTATGAAGTTAAACCTTTGGTAATTGTTTTTGTCAACTTCCCCTTCGGTCTGAGGGCAATACTTGCAGAATTTTTTTAAGTACAATTCAATGAAGTACAAGTGTAATTCGATGTCCATTACGCCCTGTTAATACCTACTTGGCCTTAGGCACAGCCTCTGTCTTTAAAGTTTGTCTTTGTCCTCATGAAAGATTCATACATTTATACTTGCGCAGTGTCTTTATGTCCTTAGGAACTGGAACAAAATTTAGGGACAAGTATAAAGTATAAACTGTAAAGTAGGAAGATGAACCAGCGTTAACAAAGTTTTTATAGGCCATCGGAGTTAATTTTCCTTCAGCTGTGACGCAAGCTTACAGTAAAAATTTATGTGAACAGTATAATATGTGAGCGATTTCTAGCTGTTCAAAAGTAAGTTGTTTCTCACCTGTAAGTTGTGGCCTGTACCTGTTAGTGTTTGTGACCGGCCACGAAAGCCGCCGGCCGGCTCCGGCCGGTTGGTGGCCGGGCCGGTGGAGAATTTCGGCCGGCCGGCCGTGGCCTGCTGGCCGACCGGTAAAAGCCGGCCAGAGTGGCTGAATTTCTGGACAAAACCAATACATCCAAAATCCAGAATGTCATTTTGACATAACTTAGCCTGCCAGATGCCAGCCTAATTTTATCAGTCGGTCAATTTTGACCGGCCGGCCGGCCGGCTGACTTTAGCCGGCCGGCGCCGGCTTTTTTGTGCCAGGCGGCCGGCGACTATCGGTCCGGCGGGCCGAAAATTCCGGCCGGTCGCAAACACTAGCTACAGACAGCCTCACACGCCCAAAAACTTCTAGGGATCTGTTTAATTTATTTCTATTTCTAGCATCTATTTCCATTTATTGTAAACACTTGTGTAGCGTACTGGCCAAGAAGAACGCCGGACAACAGCATAGAAAACGAGGTGTTTAATAAGGCAAGAGGATGAGCAGGAAGCAGGCAAAGGCAGAGCACGATATAATACAAGAAAACAGACTAATTCGTGATTATCCATGCACAGTACGCGCTTATATAGTGTAAAAGAATGTGCACATTCTATAGTGTAATATGCAGATGAGCTTAGCGCGCATTAAAGTTGTGCTGCATGACTCATCAGGACCAACAACCAACCAACACTGTTAGCACCAGCAGTTATGCAGTATACGTACGTAGGTACGTATACACTTTACATTTCCCCTTCCTTTAAAAAAGGATTTGTCCTCAGATCGGTTCTTGGGGAACTGTGCATGTACAATAGCAAAACAATTTACAATCCAATAAATTTAAAATCAGTCACAAAGTTTTCATAGAATGTTTCTTCAATGGCGTTGCTTCTTGCCCAGGGCCGGCTCCAGTTGTAGTTCGTTGCGAGTCCCAGTGACGCCACCGTGGATCAAATTAGTACCAGTTGCGCTTGGTTCTTAGGCCCCCGTAACCCGAGGTACCATTAAAGTGGTCAACTGTCGGTGTCTCGCGTTCCGTATCTCTCGCGTATCATTTTGGCATAAACTTAGCCTGCCGGATTGTTATGCCGGCTTAATTTTGTCAGTCGGTTGGATTTGTTGTTGTTCTTAGTCAGCGGCAAAGGCCCTAAGATATCTACCCCTAGCCGGTGAAATGGATCTACTACCGAAATAAGCTGCATATGCGCTTTTGCTCGTACTGGTTGATCTTTTCTCACTTGACATGCCACGCAAGTCTTCAGTTAATTCTGCACATCTCGACTCATGTTAGGCCAGTAGTAGCTCCGAGAGATCCTACCTAAAGTCTTATGGAAACCCAGGTGTCCTGCCATGGGTGCATCATGAAACTCCGTAATGATCTGACTCGGAAGCGTTTCGGGAACACCTATCCGACGCTTATTCTTGCGAGATTGAAAGTAAATTAAGGCATCATTTTCCGAGAACTTGACCATGTGAATTCCAGGTGGCAGACTGGCAGGTCAACGGTCTCACCCCTGATTTTGCGAAGAATTAACCAACAGAACGGATCTTTTGACTGCTGATTTCCTACATACATGTACATTGTATATTCCTACTGCTATTTCCTGTATATTTTTATAGGATTTATTAATATTCCTTTATCTTTATAGCATTTATCATTCTTTTTGTTTAGTTTGTTTACACAGACTGATAGCACTTATGTTGTAGTTCATCCACACTAATTTTAATCTGGACGCGTAGTTTAAAATCAAAAGAAAAACTTACCTTCCATTTTGTTTTCTTATTTCTCGCAAAATATTGTGCGTCCACACATTATTTGTACTCCACAAGCTGACCAATCTGATATCTGGCTTGATTTGTCGAACTTTTATGTCCCTACTGTGTGATGTCTGGCATACTAATGGCGATTGGTCCAAAATATTTGTCGATATTAGTAGTATGGCGTCTGGCAGTAATTATTTGAAACCATACAGAGTTGGACAAGCTGCTCATTGAACGTACTATTTCAAAGCAAAAAGCTCTCTTTTCACAATCATTGAGCAAAACAGCTTTCGCGACACTACCCCTTAAGGTGGCGCTCCGAATTAGGCTTAAAAAAGTATACTTAAACTTAAACTTTAATTAAAAAAGTATGCCCCTAAACTTAAACTTAAACTTAAACTTATTCAAAATTGACGTGTGAACTTAAACTTAAACTTAAACAAAAATTCAAGGTGTCAACTTAAACTTAAACTTAAACGTTTTTGAAAATTAGAACTTAAACTTAAATTATACTTAAATGTCAATTGTTGAGCTTTTTCTTTTGCAGAAATTTTTCTCTAAACTTAAATTATACTTAAATGTCAATGACTGGCTTTTCATTTAGGCTCGTGTTTTCGGCTCATTGTCTTGGCTGACATATCTTCTCGAGCAGAATTTCTGCTTCAAAAAACTCGCAGGCCCACTTATTGTTAGATTTGTATTTTACTCTCCTGACAGCAAGGCTCTCCACACGTGTAAGTGTGCGTGTGTGTTTTCAAAATCACTCAAATAACTGCTCAAATTTGGATTTAGGCTTAGGCTGAGGCTTAGTCCCAGAGTTAACAACAAGCTTAGGCTGAGGCTTAGGCTGTTTATGTCATGAGCCTTGTTGTAAGTTGTAACTAAAGCTGCGTGACATTTGTTAGTGCTAAATCAGCAATTCGTAATGATTTTTATTTATTTAATGTTTTTAAGGTTTTCGTCCATGACATGTGCAGTGACGCCAAATGTCTCACAAATGGCTATTTATCGGTTTTTTTAGCACATTTGCCTATGTAATGTGAAAATAGGCTATGCAAAATTGGAGAACTTTGATTTTTGACTTGGGTACCCTCCATTTAGTTCAGGAACTTTTGAGCTATGAGGTTCGCTCAATTTCATAAGAGTTTCTCAATTAATTTCGCCTTAATCCCGATGAATTGAATTTTGCCAAAATATCTACAAATATATAACATTTGATGACGGGTGACGGGGACACGTTTAAATGTGTCTGGCTTTCAGTCGAGTCCTAGAGAAGAATAAACTCCGGATTCATGTTTGGGGCCCAAATTACACCTAAGAGGCCCCAGTTACACCTAAAAACGACTTTTTCCGAAAAAACTAAAAAAAATTTAAATCACAGGTAACACTGGGGGAGAAATCTTGGGCTAGTCAGAGAATCCAGGGGGGACACAAGACAGCACGAAGTGAATCGGCGAGGGGGGGTGCCCGACCTCTCTCGGAAGGGGGGGTGGTAACTAGTTTTGGCCATTTTTCGGCGACAGCCGAAAATTTTTCAGTAGTTTTCGATTTTTAACTCATTTTTGGGATACTTTTTTCGCCGCAGGCGAAAACTTTTTGCAATTTTTCTTTCAACTTTTTACGCATTTTTGGGGCACTTTCTTGACCATCATAGTGAGGGTGGGGGGTTGAGGGGGGCGGTGCCGGATGTCTGAGGGAAGGTGCCGACCCCCCCAGGGGGGTGGATACCCCCCCTAGCCCCCCCTAGGTGCATCTAT
>JASANF010009265.1:0-30178 GCA_030248245.1 Trissonchulus sp. WLG1_4
ATTCCCAACCAGATTGAATATAAATGGCACAAAAAAGTGCCCCGCCAATGTGTATGTATTTCTTGAGATTTGCGACCGGGAAAAAAAGACGGAAAAATCCGAGTTTGCGGGAGACGATTTTTCATATCTCGGGTAATAAATACCTAATGGATTTGCCTGAAATTTGGCCAGCATGTAGCCGTCCCCCAGGCAAGTACACACACCAAATTAAATCAGATTTGCTTGCATAAATTTTTAGTTATTAAAAAAATTCATTTTAAAATCTCGCAATATGGTGTGTGGGTCCTATTCTAGGGTTTGGCGCTATCGCGCCAACCCTGATTTATCCGTTATATACTTGTTTGCGTTTATCGTTTATTATCATTAGTTTGATTAAAGTTTATTTTGATTGCTTGTGCGAAGGGCAAAATTTACTGCAACGGGACAATGCTTATTCATGTGCACTAGAATAGGTTTTTTGCAATCGCAGTCTTAGTCTTTCGCAAGAGATTCGATGTGGAAGTCAGAGCACCATAGTTACTTCAAACTCACAGCAAAGACGCCCGCACCAAATCGTGTGGATAGAGAGTTTTATACTGAGTGCCCGACTGCAGAAAAGGAGTCCGCACGCCATCTATCAAAACGATATTGCGACCTGCACGCGATTTTGGTGGAGGCTGCGTTGGCCTACTTTCTAAAACAAATATAAATAAATATAGACAAATATAAATCAGAAAATGTTAATTGCTAATTACTACATTCTATACCGACACGTGTATACATGTACTGGCATATTTTTAGTGGGGGGGCTGGGGGGGCGCCCCCCCCCCATTTGGTCCGGAGCCCCCCCATTTTGGTCGCGCCCCCCCCCATTTCAGAAGGGGTGCCCCCCCCCCATAGGGCCATAGCCCGAAATTTTTTTTCCGAAAGGACGTTTTAGCGACTTTTTAGCAGTAGCGATGTCGCCTTGGTATGGTTTTCGGGTCATTTTTCGTTAAACTTGGTATGAGTGTAGCTGTGGTAGTCCAGAGTGCAATTCAGCCCAATAGCGCATTGGTCTAGACCAGAGTGCAGTTGCACTCTGAGCGCGCTTGTAGTGCAATTGCACTACAAGCGAATTAGACTGTAGTGCAATTACCTTTTTTTCAGCACCAAGGTGGGGGGTCTGGTCCAGGAATCTCTAATCTGAGGGGGGGGGGGCTTGTCCCGGAGTCTCAAATCTGGGTGTCCCCTCCAGACCCCCCATGTTCATAACTATATACCAAGCAGGGATCGACCGGAGTTCCGGTTCCGGTACTTTTTGGTTCCGGTTCCGGTTCCGGTATTTCAAAAGTACCGGAACCGGAACCGGAACCACTATTTCTCTGACAAAGGATTTTGCTTTTAATTTTGTGTTGTTCGTCCATGAAAATTTTCCGATAGGCACCCAACTGACCACAATTGGCCTAAAAATCAAAATTTTCTTCAGATTTTGTTCTTGCAAGCCTCTTGCGACTCTGTAGCTAGTTTAGTCTTCGTCTTGTCTATTATTCGGGTGTGGGTAAAATCCAGCCCCAGCCCCAGCCCCGGCCCCAGCCCCAGCCCCAGCTCTAAGTGGGTAAAATCCAGCCCCATTTTCCAGCCCATGATGGGTAAAATCCAGCCTCTTTTTGCGGCCCCAACCAGGTAAAACCCAGCCCGAATTTACAGCCCAACTGGGTAATCTCCGGCCCCAAAATCCAGCCTGTGCCCTGGGTAATTTCCAGCCCCAATTTCCGGCCCAACTAGGTAATTTCCAGCCCCAATTTCCGGCCCCACTGGGTAATTTCCAGCCCCAATTTCCGGCCCAACTGGGTAATTTCCAGCCCCAAATTCCGGCCCACCTGGGTAAATTCCAGCCCCAATTTCCGGCCCATCTGGGTAATTTCCAGCCCCAATTTCCGGCCCAACTGGGTAATTTCCAGCCCCAAATTCCGGCCCACCTGGGTAATTTCTAGCCCTAATTTCCGGCCCAACTGGGTATTTTCCAGCCCCACTTTCCGGCCCAACTGGGTAATTTCCAGCCCCAGTTTCCAGTCTTACTAGGTAACTTCCAGCCTACTGGGTGACTTCCAGCCCTAATTTCCATTACAACTGTAAAATTTCTGACCCCTGCGGGGTTTCTAGCCTTTAGTGTAAAGTCTGTGTATTAGAAATACTGAATGTGAATACAATTGTGTGCGATTGCGCAGTGACACTAAATTATGAATGCGAACACATGTATGTCTGTGAGTGCACGGTAATAGTAATTGTTAAACTATTGTTTCCTTCTGTGTGTGACGGGCTTGTTTGAGGTTCTGAGGTTCGAGTTCTGAGGCCTGTCCAAACAAGGTATAGGTAGTTATGTAGTTTTCGCAACAATTTAGCATATTTTTTCAGCTTTTAACTCTACTTAGAGTTAACCTAAAGGTTTACATGTAAAGTGTTTACATCTGCTATAGATTGACAGTGGGAGTACAATAGCATATGTGAAACTTGATAGGGTTAAATAAACTGGATTTTTTAACTAGTTAACCTCCCTTAACCAGTTTTTGCTCCCCCCAAACCTCAGAATATGCATAGCGACATGTTTCAATTTCGCGTTCAGAATGATGGTAGCAGAAACTAACCAAGTGAATACAACCGAAAAAAACTAATGTAAATAAAAATATCGATTTGATTTGCAAAAACACTAATTTTATATTGTTAGGCATGACAGTGTTTATATGATTTTATAGTTTCATAGAAATCGACCCTATTGTTCAATAATTTTATCTTACTTTCTAGTGGACATATGAAACGCTGTATCTTGTAGTGTTTTTTGCAAGCCAAATATTATTTATGTTACTGCGACTTAGAGCCTCAAGTTCTTCTTTAAACTGTCAATTAGTTTCCTGTTGTCATTTTGTTTGAGTGAACGATAATTTTACTTAGTTGACGTCGTCCAAAATGTTGGTGTACCCTGTTTGTTTTATCTTCCATTGGGCCAATGATACTACTTCCCACTATCCCACAAGGGGTGGGATCCACGACACTAGGACAGATGGAGGTGGAAAATTGGAGGATGAATAAGGGGGATTTTAAGTTTTAGTTTAAATACGGAAATAGTTATTAATACCATAAGTATGCTAAGCTAAAGTATAGTTTTGAATTTTTAAGAGCGTCAGCGTATCAAACACTGACTCTGACACCTTTTTTTGGTTATTGCTCGACTTACGTGCATACATACAAAGGTTATAAAAATAAACTTTTGAAAAATAGATATTAGCAAAATTATATGCTGAAACTTTGATTTATTTCAAGTTACATATAATATGCCTTTACTTTTGTATTTTAGCTATGACGTTCAAGTTCATATTTGCATTCTTTTTCTTCGAATTTTCGGCCTGGCTATACTTACAATCATCAAACGATTTGGATCACGATTTGATTTGTCTCACCGATTATGCTTATTGGAACTGGACCGGCCTCCCCCTTCATCCTGATACTTTGAACAACGTTTCATTTCTGTCAGTCAGTCATGCTCCTGAAAAGAACAACGGGACACAAATGCAAGCAAAATTCAGCGAAAACGATTTCGTCTATTTGGATAACTATCACCATGAAGCCTCCTTAAAGTTGAAGTTTGTCTATGCGAGTAGCTCCACTGTGGAGATTTATCTCTCTACCTGGAGCAACTGGAACAACTATTTCCACAATATTACCCTGACATACAACAGTATGCGGTATCCGATTGTCGTGGTAAACCCATTCAATATCCCTTCCGCTGAAACGTCCGGATGGATAGTTTTTTCAACCCCAAAGCTGCATAGTGTCCGTTGCAGAAAAATGACAGCAGCAGATTTGGTTTTGACGGCATTTGGTTTGTTTTTTCTTGTCCATAAACTGGCAATCAACAAAATCCAAAACCGCTTTCACCCAATGAAGCACTTCTTAATGATGTTTGACATTTCATGTTGCGCTGCTAACTATATCTTAAACGAAGCAAAAGGTGGTGGACCTTCGTAACAATGTCAACCGTACTTTTTGTTGGATGCAAGTTTTGATTACCTGGATGTTGATGAAGTCGTACAGATTCTGCAGGATCCAGACAAATTGAAACTTAGCTATTTACCAGCAGTAAAACCAAAAGGAGGGGAGGTTTACGTGTATCCAATATAATTGAAGAAAGATATCAGATGTGATCAGTATGCTTGGGTTAATTTTGGAAAAAAAGGATTGCCAAAAAACGATCCTATAGTGTTCAAACATTTTTTCAATATTAAAATATCAAATGAAGCTTCGGGATCTCATCAGTTTCGAAAATTTGAGTATTATTTGGCAAATGAAGAAGAGCGCAAATATGTATTGGTGCACTACTACGGCGACTGTACGATATTTAAGCCATTAAAACACGGCAACGCAAAATACTCTGGTCGTCCTTATATTCGTCAGTCAGATGTTGTCAAACGCAAAATTCTTGCTTCTGGAACTGATGAAATACCTTCCAAGACATATAGACAATTTTGCGCAGAACCAAGCAGTATCGGACATGAAGCAGTTTATAAACCACGTGATACTGAGAAAGTGCGGAATGTGTTGAAAGCAGATCGTCGAAAACATCGATTCAGCCATGATTCTATTTATAACCTCATGGAACTGGCTTATCAATTAAGCGGAGACAACAAGAATTGTATTACATTTGTGCAAGTGTATCCTCAATTGACTGTTCGAATAATTTTTAGGAAGCTGGCTAAAGAGTTGAAAGAAGTGCTTCAACTTCCTTCAGTTGATGACTTTCCATTCACGCTGAGCTACGATACAACTTTTGAAATTGGTCCATTCTACTTATCCGTGCTTGCCTATCGACATACGCTTTTTTCTACATCACCAGTGATCCCATTTGCATACTTAATTCATGAACGGAAATTTAAAAATGATCACCTTGACTTTATGAATGAAATTGCTTCCATTCTACCCACGTCTTGCAAAACTGACATCTGCTTAGTTACAGACAGGGAATTTGCTTTTGACAATTTACCGCAATACATCCATCAAGTCTATTGCTGGAATCACTTGCTTTCTGATGTTAAAACTTTTGTCAAGTATTCAGGAAAAGGAACAAGTACGGATGCTATGGTTTACAGACAGGATGTCAAAGACTTATTGAAATGCGACTCTTTAGATGCTTTTGAAGCGCTGTATGCCAAGTGTTCCAAAGTCTGGTCCGCAGCTTTCAAAGAATACTTTGAAGCTAATTTGAAAGAATGTATCACCAAATCTGCAGGCAAATGGATTTTGGACCCTTTAAAAGTATATAATCCTTTTTCGGGAATCACATCAAATGTATCAGAAAGCTTGAATGCGGTGCTAAAGCGACTCATAGAATGGCGAGAAAGGCCTGTTGATGCCGCGGTCCTATCACTTTTCGAATTATCACGATATCACAATAATGAAATAGTTCGTGGAAAACATGGACTAGGAAATTACAAATTGAGACCAGGCTATGAAGCGTATCCTGCCGAAGATTTGGAACTTTCATCGTGCATAGATCCAGAAACAATAGTTTCACGCATCCGGCAAGGGGACTTAAAAATTGAAGAGCCTCAAGAAGTTGACACAGACGAGGATGCTGAGATCATCACCGAAACGACTGCAACAGACACACAAAACACCACACAGCAGGCAATGGCCAACGAACTTGTTCAAGAGAAAAAAATTGTTCATGTGCCTGAAGCAGGTGTTTTCATAGTAACGGGCTCAGACAATAAAAAATATGCCGTTACAATGTTTCCAAAAGAAAAATGCGAGTGTCCTGCAGTTTCTACATGTTACCATATTTTGGGTGTTCGGAAAAGCTTGGGTACGTTGCACTTGCAAGTTAAAAGTTGAACGTAAAAAATCGAACGTTGAAAGTTGAATGTTGAAAGTTGAAAATTGAACGTTGAAAGTTGAATGTTGTTTAAAATTGAATGTACATATACTTTAAATACAAATACAAAATACAATACAAATTTAAATATACACTAGCTTAATACATTGTTATCGTTTGTGCTTTATTGTCTTAAAATGGATATTGTAATATTTATAGTACTAGTACTAGGACTACATACAAATAGCTTTTGATTTTTCTATTATTCTTATGTTGCAGTGCTTATTCTTTATCAACAGTGCTGTGCTTTCTATGTCCAACTTCTTGTATTACTTCAACTAGCTCAATGAAAGCCGAAGGTCGAAGGTCCTCAGTTTTTTACGCCACATTGAAAAAATTATGTAATCTGTGTAAACCTTAAGCCTGATTCACACGAGTTGGATTTTCAAGGGATCCCCTTGCGTCCCCACGCGTCCCCGAAGGGATCCCCCTGGGGACACATGGGGACGCAAGGGGATCCTCAGACGCACGTGACTTTATTTGATTGGCCACTGCATGTAGATCCCCATCCCCTTGGGGACGCGTGGGGACTCCCACGGGATTCCCCATGAGGAAGATCCCCTTGAAAATCCCCCTCGTGTGAAACAGGCTTTACTATCTAACATCTAGGAGAGGGGGCGACGGTACAGCCGCCCCCCGCCCCCCAATTTTCTCCAAGTCAGGGGTTTTTTTTGGGTCCATGAGTGGGTCCCGCCAGACTCAAGTTCTCTTAACTGGACCCAGCAAAAATTAACCTGACCAAGCCAGCCCAAGGGCGTATATAGATAGGGAGGGGGATCGCGGGGACCGCGATCCCCCCCCCCTTTTGGTCCCCTTAAGAAGTTATCCTTAAGGTCAACCTTAAGAAATTGTCAACAAGGGTCCCCCCTTTGGTTTTTATCCCCCCGCCGAAAAAATTTCTTGATACGTCTCCAATTGCCAAATTTTGCCTAAAAATCCAAAAATTTTCGAATTTTTTTCTGAGGGCGACCCTATCCAGACCCCTGCATCTCTATGGCTGACTACTCCTTGTTATTATCTTTCATCAAAGCCTATGCATGTCTACAAAAGTACATTATGCTGAATGTACTTGTATAATACACTGTACCTGTCGGAAAAAATTTCTGATACGACTTTAGTTATCCAAATTCGGCGTAAACAGTTAAAAAATCTCCCATTTTTTTCTGGGGGCTGCCGCCCCCAGACCCCTGCAACCTGTGGCTCACTGATCTTGCGTTTGCACTGCGAATTAAAGTGCTAAATTACTGTAAATACTAAAATAAATGTCAAAGTGTATTTGAGTGTATAGAAAGTCAAAAGTGTATAGAAGGGTTGCATATAAAAAACATACATGGGCAAGGTGGTTGAAATGAACCCGGGAAAACTAAAAATTTCTTGCGCGGTCCCTTCACCCCAGGCGAAAGGGTCCATTGCAAAATGTAGTTTGTAGTTATTTAATCTAAATAAATTCACTGTCAGTGGCCCACCCAGAAAAAAGTTGCAGGGGGAATGACTTTCTGAGTTTTTGTGATGGGTTAAATTGCACTTTTTAGAAATTTAAACATCTAAATTCGCATAACAAACGCAAAAGCACTAAGCCGCAAAGTTGCAGGGTCTGGGGGCGGCAGCCCTCAGAAAAACATAAGAGATTTTTTCAATTTTTAGGCCAAATTTGATCAACTGGAGAGTGGAGACGTATCAGAAATTTTTTCCAACCAGAAAATTATAACAATAAAGGGCAACGTCACATCAGACAGTGTATTGCACATGAACACAGCATGATGTACTTTTGCATAATATACATACCATATGCTTTGATGAAAGATGATAAGGAATAGTAAGCTATAAAGCTGCAGGAGTCTGGGGGCGGCAGTTCTCAGAAAAAAGTTAGAATTTTTGATTTTTAAGCCAAATTTGGTCATTTGGAGACGTATCGGAAATTTTTTTCGGTCGGGCAATAAAAACCAAAGGGGGGACCGCGCAATCAATCAGAGTTAGATTGCCCAGCGCAGTCATTAATAATGCGCAGTCAAGAATTAAAAGTTGGACTGCGCGGACTCTATATTTGTAGTTTTGGACGGCGCGGTCCAACTCGTATTGGCTGCGCAATCCTACTGACTGCGGAGTTACAAGTCTAACTCTAGTTTGACTGTGCCTGCGCAGACTATTTGGACTGCGCAGGCCATCTATTAATTGGCTGCACAGTTTTATTGACTGCGCAATCAATCTAGAATTAGACTGCGCAGTCATCAGGATTGCGCAGTCAACTACTAATACTTACACTGAGCAGACTATTTGGACTGCGCAATCAATCTAGAGTTAGATTGCGCAGTCAGTAGGATTGCGAGTTGGACTGGGCAATCTAGAGTTAGACTGCGCAGTCAACTCTCACGTCCGTTATGCGCGCGGTCCTTATGGTTACCCAGAGCAGCCCTCGCTGCGGACCAACTTTTTTCGCTGCGCGGTCGCGCGGTCCACCCGGGAAAATCCCGGGTGAATCCCGGGTCTTGCCCATGTATGATAAAAAATGTGAGTAAAAGTGAACAAAAATTTTTTTGAAAATATATATTGCAATATATATTATTGCAATATATATATATATATATATATATATATATATATATATATATATATATATATATATATATCTTTTTGAAGGGGGTTCCGGTTCCGGTTCCGGTTCCGGTATTTTTAGGTGGTTCCGGTTCCGGTTCCGGTAGTTTTAGGGTTCCGGTTGATCCCTGATACCAAGTGATACTAGTGGTAACTGCCACGTTGCGTTGATGTTTATTATTTTAACCCACTTATCAAATTTCACAAACAATGGGAGCTGAGGTCATAGTTAACTTGTATTATATTACTACTTGACTTAGACTGCCTGAGATGTCTACAGTAATCTAAACATACCAATTGCACTACAGTCTAATTAAACTCGCCTGTAGTGCAAATTGCACTACAAGCGCGCTCAGAGTGCAATTGCACTCTGGTATAGACCAATGCGCTATTGGGCTGAATTGCACTCTGGTCTACCACATAGCTATTATAACGTATAAAAACGTAACATTTAAAGCATAAAGCATTTAAAGCATAGCTCTCATTTTTCCTCTGTTCTAAAGGATGATGATGGAAGTAATCCTGATTGTTCATACTACCAGCATTTTGTGTTTTCTAATTGTGACGAATTGCATTATGATGTTTTGTCAGTATTTGAATCGTTGTTGAAACTGAAATATTCAATGATTTCGGGACCGGAAGACGTTCCTTATTTGTTTTATAAAATTTTCGCAGCGGAATTAGCTTTTCCTATATTTTTGATCACAGACTTTGCTTTTAGACTTAATTATTTTCCTCAAGATTGGAAAGACGCTTTAATTATTCCTATTTTTAAAAACAAAGGATCTAGAAATACCCCTGATAACTATAGAGACGTTAGCATTACATCAGCAGCTGCGCGACCGGCTGATTGGATTTTAAATTCTTTTCTAAAAAGACATTGTCTTAAAAATAAAATTTGGGCTGAACATCAACATGGGTTTTTGAATAAAAAGTCGACTGTAACAAATTTGTTGTATTGCCATGCGGATTGGTCGGAATGTATTGACTTAGGAGGACATGTAGACGTTATCTATACTGATTTTAAAAAAGCTTTTAACTCTGTGGTTCATTCTAAGTTACTTATTAAACTGAAAGCTATCGGGTTAACTGAAGCTATTATAAAAATTTTTCGGGCTTTTGTGACAGGAAGACGACAAAGTGTGAAGGTACAAGATACGAAATCTGAATGGTGTGATGTAATTAGTGGTGTGCCGCAAGGCTCTGTTGTGGGTCCTACGTTATTTCTAGTTTTTATAAATGATATATGTGTTCCAAAACCGGTTGTCTTATCAATGTATGCCGACGATGCCAAGTTATATGAATTGTGTGATAAAAACAAAACCGATCGATCTGCATTAAAACGTGCAGTTAACAATTTCTTGGAATGGTGTAATAAATGGCAGCTGGAATTATCACTGCAGAAATGCGGAGTTTTACATCTTGGTTACATAAATCCATGTGATATATATGAAATTGGGGCTGAATATCTCTCTGTAATTGACGAATGTAAAGATTTGGGAGTTGTAATGCAAAAAAATTTGAAATTCACAAAACACTGTGCAGCCATTACAGCTAAAGCTTATAAAATGTCGGGCATGATCAAACGATCTATAGTATCCCGTGATCCTAATGTGCTATGTCGTCTTTTCCAAACATATGTCTACCCAGTGTTAGAGTATGCTTCTGTTGTGTGGAACCCGGTCTTTTTAGGTCAAATCAGAATGTTAGAGAGTGTGCAAAAACGGTTTATATCTTTTGTCATACCAGATCCGTCCTTGAGTTATGAGCAGAAATTAGATCTCCTTGAAATGGATTCGTTAGAATTACGTAGACTGATAGCTGATTTGACCATGGTATATGCTATATTACATGGCTATTATGATGTGAATTTTTCACGGTTTTTCAATTTATGTGCTGACAACCGAACCAGAGGGCATATATGGAAATTGAAGTTACCAAAATTTAATCGCTTAGAGAAAAAACATTCTTTTGCGTATAGAGTTGTAGCTCCATGGAACGGGCTTAGTAACTATGTCATTAGCTCACGAAACGTAGTAGAGTTTAAAAAACGATTAACTGAAGAAAAATTAAACCTATCAAAGTTTTTACATATGAGATAGGTCTTTCGAAATTCGAAATGAATATAGGGTTGAATACATAGAGCTGTAATTGTGTGATATTCCTTGTCACTTGTTTATTTGTTATTCGTTCGTTAACCTACTTATTGATAATATTATTTTGAACGGTCTCCTACTCTCGCGCTAATACTTGAAGTAAACCATTGATTGATTGATTGATAAGAACCATTTTTCACCTAAAAATAGTGTTTTATTGTGAATTTGGTGCGCCCCCCCATTTTGGTCGCCGCCCCCCCCCCCATCCATGGGGGGGGCTGCCCCCAATCGCCCCCCCCCCCATAAAATTTGGCCTAAAAATATGCCAGCATGTATTTAGATATATATTTTATTTTTTTACACAAAAAATCCCTGCAACCCCGTTTTCAAAAGATGATATGTTTTTTTATGCACTCAAAACTCCAATTTTAACGCCAAAAAACGACACATTATATCCATGTTTGGTTTAAAAATAATGCTAGTTTTTTGACCAGAGTGCCATCAAAAGTGATAATGGAGCTTAAAAACAAAAAATTACTATTATTATATTATTCTAAAAGCTAGCAAATCTGGAAATTCATCACAGACATCAGTCCGAAGTTTTTTGGCATTACAGACCACGAATTTAGTAATATTGTCGATTTTGCAACGGTAACGCAACTAAATTACACTGTGTATTAAGCAAATAAATTGTAGACAATGCACCCATGTACACGTGCAAATGGTTTCACAAAAGACAAAAGCAACAATACAAACCCACAGAGTCCCAAGAGTCTCGCCAGATTAAAATTTGGATAATTTTTTTTTCTTAGGCCGATTGTGGTCACTGGAGTCTGTAGACGTATCGGAAAATTTTCATGGCGGAACAACTCAAAATAAAAGCAAAACTCAAAATAAAAGCAAAACCCTTTGCAAGAGATTTAGCGGTTCCGGTTCCGGTACTTTAGAAATACCGGAACCTAAACCAGGGCCAAAAAGTACCGGAACCGGAACTCCGGTCGATCTCTGATATGATCTACATCGGCAAAAAAATAAAACTGACCTGATTTCACCGCAGTAGTTGCTGTTCGCACTTGAACGCTGAACACAACTCGACCAAGACGGCTAACCGACGTCATGATTCTTCTGAAAACCAAGATTATTTTCAACTCAGCCTGTAATCGAAAGAGTACCCACGAGGGCGGATCATTGGAGCCCACTTGTGCACACACGTGGCTTTTCTTTCTGAAAGTCTATTTCACATCAACTCAAATTTCGAAATTAATATATAATATACTTATACTTAGGGATGTATATACCGAAAATTCGGTATTCGGTAAACGGTTTCGGCCGAAAAACGGGTATATATTCGGTATTCGGTACCGAAAAGTCAATTTTCGGCCGAATACCGAATAATTAGAAAATTGAGGAATTTCCAAAAAAGGAACGTTTAGAATTAGAAAACATTTTATTCATTCTTCAATTAGCACGAAACTTCGACCTGAGATGTACACAAGAAACACGAAAACTGTATTTTGGCTAAAAACCTATAATTTAAGCATTTGTGAGGCATTTAACAGAACTTCATTTGGGTGAATTTTTGATGGAAGCTTATGAGTATTGTCAAAACTAAAAAAAACGGAAATGCCAGTAAATTCTGCAATGTTTACATTTTACAAGCAGTGTAATAGCTGTCCCACTTCACTCCAAAACCAGCCCAAGAACCTGAGACAGCCTGAGTGAAAAGAGACAATCCTTTATGAAAGAAAAAAACATTAAACAAAGAACACAAAGCCACAAAGTTGGGGACATTGGTCAGCTACGTCGGCTCGTGTCCGGCTTAGGCACGAGCTTAGCAGTTTGCAGTACCCGGAACGCAGCTGACACAAGGTGGTGCGCGCTGCACGCGGTAGCTGCTGTTCACTTCTGTCTATCTCAGATGGGGGCCGGTTGAGCACTTTCGACCCGTATATATGATGAGATCACATTGCGCACAGTGGACGAGTGGGATCAAGTGCAGTTGAGGGGGGGGGGAATAGTGGACCTATTTTTTTGAGTAGAGCACCTTGAGGGAAGCATTTTTTGTAATAGAACCCCTATCCACAAATTTGGATTTTCTGAGCTATGAACCCTTGAAAATTGCATTTTCAGTGTTTTTGGAAGTGAACGTAGGCCAAAGTTCGAAGCCAAAAATGGCTATTATCATTGTTTTTGGATAGTTTTGAGTGCGTTATGATGTTTTGAGGCATCGTCTAGGCTTAGTTGGCAGGATTCTCCAGGCTAAGCTGGCAGGATTTTTTCTGAAAATTTCGATTTTTTATTGCCTAAGCCTGAGCCTAAGCCTAAGCCTGAACCTAAGCCTAAGCCTAAGCCTGATACTAAGCCTAAGCCTAAGCCCCATACTAAGCCTAAGCCCTAAGCCCAAGCCTAAGCCCAAGCCTAAATTAAGGCCACGTTTGAATTTGGTCAAAAATTGGACGTTTCTGGCGAATTTGGCCGATTTTTCGGCAGGAACCCGGTCAAAGAGCCTTTGTTTTGATTCTAAAAAATTGTAAACAATAATATGACACCATTTAGACACGATTAAAACGGAAAAATAAGAGTGTTGGAAAAAAATTGCGAAAACGTCCCTCACTGAGGGTTCAGATTTCGGGGGGGCGTATCTCAGAAAATCCAAAAAATGAAATAGGGGTTCTTGAAGCAAAAATGCTTCCCCCAAGGTGCCCTACTCAAAAAAAATATGTCCACTATTCCCCCCCCCCAACTGCATTTAACCCGACGAGTGTATTTCTGCTTTGGCTGTCTTAAGCTCATGTTCTACTATTTACTATTTTTTGGGTTATTTTTTGAGTAGAGCACCTTGGGGAAACATTTTTGCTTCAAGAATTCATATGTCATTTTTTTAATTTTCTGAGATATGCCTCTTCAAAATCTGAACCCTCCGTGGGAGACGTTTTCGCAATTTTTTCAGAAACCTGTATTTTCTGTCTTCTAAACGTGCTTAAGTGGAGTCGGAATAGTGTTAACAATTTTTTGGAATCAAAACAAAGGCACGTTGACCACGTTCCTTCCGAAAAATAAACCACCACAATCGTCCTTTTTTTGACCAAATTCGAACTGGGCCACAATTTAGGCTTGGGAGGCTTAGGGTTCAAGCTCAATATGGGGCTACAGTGGCGTAGCCAGGGGGGGGGCTGGGAGGCCAAAGCCCCCCCTCAGCGGTTTTGCCCCCCTCCTCAGCGATTTGGGCCCCCCCCCCTCGGATAATAAAAAGATAAAAGCTTAGGTTCAGGCTTAGGCTTAGGCTTAGGTGCTAAAAAATCGAAAATCAGGAAAATCCTGCCAGCCAGCGCCCAGCTTAGCCTAGAGTATCCTGCTAGCTAACCCTAGACGATGCCTTATAACATCATTCCGCACTCAAAACTATCCAAAAACAAAGATTATAGCCATTTCTGGCTTCAAACTTTAGATTACGTTCACTTCCCAAAACACTGAAAATGCAATTTTCAAGGGGTCAGGCAGCGTTATAATGTTTTAAGGGAGCGCTCCGGGAATAGGGGGTTAGGCCGTGCTTACATTGAGCGTTTTTTCAGCTGCTCGAGCAGCTGAAAAAAAGCTGCAGCTTTTTTTCGACATTTCCGGCTTTTTTCCAGCTGCTCGAGCAGCTGAAAAAAAGCTGGAGCAGCTGGAAAAAAGCTAAAGCAGCTGAAAAAAGCTGGAACTGCAGCGTTCCAATGGCAACGGAGCAGCCTACTACTACTAATCCGCATTTTTTCAGCTGCACCAGCTTTTTTCCAGCTGCTCCAGCTTTTTTCAAGCTGCTGGAGCAGCTGAAAAAAATCCGGAAACGGCGAAAAAAGCTGCTGCTTTTTTCAGCTGCTCGAGCAGCTGAAAAAAAGCTTAATGTAAACATGGCCTTACATCGAAAATTGGCAAAAAAGTTAGCAAATGACAAACTTTACCATGCATATATGTAATATCGCACAAAAGAACACGTGCGTGAAGTTGGCAGACACTTTGTCAGTACAAATTCTGAAATATGCTTTTTCTGATTGCTCAGAATTTGTACTCTTTTGTACCACAATTACCACATTTTGTACTAATTTGTACGAGGAGTACAAATTCGCGGAAAACTGTCTGCCAACTTCACGATTTGAGCCAATAATCGCACATATTACAGGATTTCATATTAAAAATTTTATATTACCAGATCTTCGTTTTATCACAACCAGTAAGCTTTATATTTATTTTCCAAATAAGAAACTAGCTGTGGATATTTGTAGTATGACAAAAACGTATCGAAATCACACAAAAAAGTTGAAAGCTTTTTTCGAGTTGTTTGGCTTGAAGAAAAAAACATTTGAAAAATTGGTTGGATGAGCCAGTACCTACACAGCAGACATACAAATTGTCAAAATCGAATGAATAACACCAAGAGTACATAATAGCTTCTCACTCTATATAGAAGAAGAGTGAGTCACTCTCCAGCCTGCCTGTGTTCTAACACAGGCAGATGCGCTGGTCGTTTTCAGGCTACATGTTGACATTGAAAGCCAAAGCAAAGAAAGTAGAGCACCTTGAGGGAAGCATTTTTTTTGTAATAGAACCCCTATCCACAAATTTGGATTTTCTGAGCTATGAACCCTTGAAAATTGCATTTTCAGTGTTTTTGGAAGTGAACGTAGGCCAAAGTTCGAAGCCAAAAATGGCTATTATCATTGTTTTTGGATAGTTTTGAGTGCGTTATGATGTTTTGAGGCATCGTCTAGGCTTAGTTGGCAGGATTCTCCAGGCTAAGCTGGCAGGATTTTTTCTGAAAATTTCGATTTTTTATTGCCTAAGCCTGAGCCTAAGCCTAAGCCTGAACCTAAGCCTAAGCCTAAGCCTGATACTAAGCCTAAGCCTAAGCCCCATACTAAGCCTAAGCCCTAAGCCCAAGCCTAAGCCCAAGCCTAAATTAAGGCCACGTTTGAATTTGGTCAAAAATTGGACGTTTCTGGCGAATTTGGCCGATTTTTCGGCAGGAACCCGGTCAAAGAGCCTTTGTTTTGATTCTAAAAAATTGTAAACAATAATATGACACCATTTAGTCACGATTAAAACGGAAAAATAAGAGTGTTGGAAAAAAATTGCGAAAACGTCCCTCACTGAGGGTTCAGATTTCGGGGGGGCGTATCTCAGAAAATCCAAAAAATGAAATAGGGGTTCTTGAAGCAAAAATGCTTCCCCCAAGGTGCCCTACTCAAAAAAAATATGTCCACTATTCCCCCCCCCAACTGCATTTAACCCGACGAGTGTATTTCTGCTTTGGCTGTCTTAAGCTCATGTTCTACTATTTACTATTTTTTGGGTTATTTTTTGAGTAGAGCACCTTGGGGAAACATTTTTGCTTCAAGAATTCATATGTCATTTTTTTAATTTTCTGAGATATGCCTCTTCAAAATCTGAACCCTCCGTGGGAGACGTTTTCGCAATTTTTTCAGAAACCTGTATTTTCTGTCTTCTAAACGTGCTTAAGTGGAGTCGGAATAGTGTTAACAATTTTTTGGAATCAAAACAAAGGCACGTTGACCACGTTCCTTCCGAAAAATAAACCACCACAATCGTCCTTTTTTTGACCAAATTCGAACTGGGCCACAATTTAGGCTTGGGAGGCTTAGGGTTCAAGCTCAATATGGGGCTACAGTGGCGTAGCCCGGGGGGGGGGCCCGGGAGGCCAAAGCCCCCCCCTCAGCGGTTTTGCCCCCCTCCTCAGCGATTTGGGCCCCCCCCCCCCTCGGATAATAAAAAGATAAAAGCTTAGGTTCAGGCTTAGGCTTAGGCTTAGGTGCTAAAAAATCGAAAATCAGGAAAATCCTGCCAGCCAGCGCCCAGCTTAGCCTAGAGTATCCTGCTAGCTAACCCTAGACGATGCCTTATAACATCATTCCGCACTCAAAACTATCCAAAAACAAAGATTATAGCCATTTCTGGCTTCAAACTTTAGATTACGTTCACTTCCCAAAACACTGAAAATGCAATTTTCAAGGGGTCAGGCAGCGTTATAATGTTTTAAGGGAGCGCTCCGGGAATAGGGGGTTAGGCCGTGCTTACATTGAGCGTTTTTTCAGCTGCTCGAGCAGCTGAAAAAAAGCTGCAGCTTTTTTTCGACATTTCCGGCTTTTTTCCAGCTGCTCGAGCAGCTGAAAAAAAGCTGGAGCAGCTGGAAAAAAGCTAAAGCAGCTGAAAAAAGCTGGAACTGCAGCGTTCCAATGGCAACGGAGCAGCCTACTACTACTAATCCGCATTTTTTCAGCTGCACCAGCTTTTTTCCAGCTGCTCCAGCTTTTTTCAAGCTGCTGGAGCAGCTGAAAAAAATCCGGAAACGGCGAAAAAAGCTGCTGCTTTTTTTCAGCTGCTCGAGCAGCTGAAAAAAAGCTTAATGTAAACATGGCCTTACATCGAAAATTGGCAAAAAAGTTAGCAAATGACAAACTTTACCATGCATATATGTAATATCGCACAAAAGAACACGTGCGTGAAGTTGGCAGACACTTTGTCAGTACAAATTTTGAAATATGCTTTTTCTGATTGCTCAGAATTTGTACTCTTTTGTACCACAATTACCACATTTTGTACTAATTTGTACGAGGAGTACAAATTCGCGGAAAACTGTCTGCCAACTTCACGATTTGAGCCAATAATCGCACATATTACAGGATTTCATATTAAAAATTTTATATTACCAGATCTTCGTTTTATCACAACCAGTAAGCTTTATATTTATTTTCCAAATAAGAAACTAGCTGTGGATATTTGTAGTATGACAAAAACGTATCGAAATCACACAAAAAAGTTGAAAGCTTTTTTCGAGTTGTTTGGCTTGAAGAAAAAAACATTTGAAAAATTGGTTGGATGAGCCAGTACCTACACAGCAGACATACAAATTGTCAAAATCGAATGAATAACACCAAGAGTACATAATAGCTTCTCACTCTATATAGAAGAAGAGTGAGTCACTCTCCAGCCTGCCTGTGTTCTAACACAGGCAGATGCGCTGGTCGTTTTCAGGCTACATGTTGACATTCTATGCAACATGTGACTGGCCAATCAGCGCGTAGATTCCCTGCGTAACACACTTTAGTATATAATCGCTGATGCGTTGATAAGCATTAAGATAGGGATAAAAGCTTAACAACTAATTATTTATTCATAGTCTGCTTGCAAAAATATTAAAAAAAGTTTGCAAATACCTCTAGGGATATTTTGGCAAACTTTCAGCGAAATTGATTGAGGAACTTTTTGGGTTTAAACTTTTCTGAATTTCTTAAAAGTTTCTCAATTTCGCTGAAAGTTTGCCAAAATAACCCAAAGGTATTTGCGAACCTTTTCAATCGTTCTGCAAGCAGACTATAAATGAATAATTAGTTACTAACCTTTTATCCCTATCTCGTTTTATGATTGGAGCGCGTGCACAGGCGTCTGCCAATCAGAGAATAGAAGCTCGCTTCTGATTGGCCAGTCACATGTTGCATAGAATGTCAACATGTAGCCTGAAAACGACCAGCGCATCTGCCTGTGCTAGAATACAGGCAGGCTGGAGAGTGTCTCACTCTTCTTCTATATAGAGTGAGACGCTATTATGTACTCTTGATAACACTTATAATTGTATGCTGGATTTAATGGATTTATTTATTTACGCAATTTAGTAAAAAAATTGCAAAGCTCATGAATTTAACAAAATTTGACTAATTTTATTGTAAGGCGACTCGTTGCCGCACCTACTAATGGCCCAAGCGGGAACAGTGGGTACCGGCTATCTGGGGAGGATCGTTCACTCGCCCGTAGCCTCGACCGCACCGCCGGCGGGGCTTCCAGGTATGATGAGCGGGGTCTTCCGTGCGGGCCGGGGTTGCCGGACACCGACGGGAAATGGGACTTACCTACTCTACGGGGCAAGGCGCAGTAGGCGCAGCACACAGAGTCAATACTGCCCGCTAAGCCTGAATGGACTTCTCTGAGCGGGGCAGTAAGCAACGGTGAGGGGCGGATCACGGCGCATACGGAACGCAGGGGTGGCAGGGCCTCGCTAGGCCGATACTGCCCGGGGATATGAACTAATATTGAGGCGGCAGGGCTCTACGCCAAAACTGCCCAACAGAGCACACGTACGAACGGGTAAAAGAACACGTTTAATAGAAACAAACCAAGGCCATTTCGGCAGAACAACGAATAATCGTACAGTGAAAATGAACAGTACAAATACACCGCCACACAGGCCAAGAAACGCGTACCGACTGACTAGTTTAACAAACGGGCTACCAGTATTATACATGACCAAGCGTACACACACACAACAGCGTGAGTACGTATATAACGTTAAATTATGTTGAGCGTGTATTCATAAATGTGAATATATAAAAGGTGAGTTAGATGTGAATAAGGGAGTAAGGGAGGGTCTCCCAAGTGAAGCCTTACAGATCTTCCCCTCCTCACTTAATTGTGCACCTGCACAATTAGGCAAGAAGCGAGAAAACCGTAAGCCGACACAGGTGGGGTGGTGGGGGTAGGAGTTGGGTGGATTTTGAGAGAATTTAGGTAGAATTTTTACCCCGGGAGGGCTCTTCCCCTTCTCACTTATGAATTTTCCTACACAATTTATACCCAAGATATACCAAAATACACAATATATTACGACATACAAAATACACACACAGTCACTAAACGAATCACTGAGTTATCCATGAGGTTGGTTAGTTGATTCCTGATAAGTGAGGTTAGTTGGACGAATTTCGGCGAATATACAAGGCAATGATTAGTGTACATAGTATCACGAGCATGACGAGAAAGTTCCACAGTAAAGCAAGTACAGTTCAAACAAATGGCACATGAGGCAGAATGCAGTTAGTAGGCAGTCTGTACAGTTCACAGCTCATACGGTTAATACAGTCTATACAGTTCACAGTTCGCAATTGGCAATCCTCAGGCCGAGGTGCGTAGGGGGAGTAAGGTTGTCGCCATAAGCGCCGCAACGAAAGGCAGGGGAGGTTGACGATTCACCAATTGAGCAATGTTACGCACCCTAGACAGTTCAAGATTTGAGCAATTATCACATAGTTCGCGGTTCGAAAGTAGAGCGATAGCGCCAGAAGTAGATATTGGAATTAGGGCGCGGCAGCAGAGGTAGAAGGCTGCGGTTGAGCACTGAGGATTGAGCAATATCGCCGGTCCAACATTGAGTGGCCTCCATTTGGGCGTGACACGTCTGGCATGCGTCTAATGGTGCCTCATTGGCTCCCACTGGCGCCGCCATCAATGTACTGCACCATAGGCTGTTGTGGCATAGGCGTGGCACATATTATACATACAGTATACTACACAAAAATCACAAATACACCAGTTCAGATACCACAAATCATAGCACGCAAATAAGGCAGTAACCACAATTAAGGCACAGAACAAAACAAAACAAATTATCACAAATTACTACAAGTTACAACAAATTATCAATACCAAAAATAAAACACATGTTAAAGCATACATACAAAGCATAAGTACCAATAATACCAGTAATATAAATAAAGACACGAGATAAGTGACATAGTATTACGGCAAACATTACATACACAGCCGAACAATGGACAAAATGAAAAATGAAAAATATTTTTGGGTTTTATAGATATAATATGTTTTTGTGTTTTAGATTATATGCCTTTTTTTGAAAAAGAGAGGAAATATGAAAAATGAAGAAAATTGCAGAAATGACAAAAATATCAAAATTACCCGAACATTATACATTATGCAATAACGATACAAATATGAATAAATTTTATTTACATGTTGATCTTCATTGTCTTTTTGGCGTAAATAGTTGGCAAATTAGCGTCTTTTCGCATAATAGGTGACAGTTCGCTGGCTACGACCTAGCGACTGGGCGGCTTGTGTTCGAGCACGAGTCGAACGAGTAGGGCGGGCGGATTGAGCGGCGTGAGTAGCGCGAGTGACAATCGCGTTCGTCACTTCACGCTGTTGCTCCGCGGGCATGTCACTATAGGGCACGTATGCGGGTCCCGTGTTGACAATAGGACCGGTGACCGTTCGAAGCCGTGGGTCATTCGCCTCGGGGCGTTCTAGGCGTGGAACCTCAATACGAAAGGGCGTCGTTTGCTGAACAGATGCCGCTGCGCCTTCCGGTCAAATGGTGGGAGTATCCATCCGTGGCGGCCACTGTTCGCGCTCCTCAATTTCCACGTCGGAAAGTTGTTCGATAACCAGCTGAGGTAGTGGAGCAGACTATACCTCCATTCGCCCCTCTTGTTGTTGTTGTTGGGACGTCCCCTCTGATGGCTTAGGGTCTTGTCCCGCTGGGCGTCGGTCGTCTTGGGTGTCCATGGGCTCCCGTAGTGTCGGGTCCCTGGTTGGACTTCGTCGACGACTCCCTCGTCCGACACCATGGTACTCCCGTCGGTTAGATTCCGGTGGAGGCGTCCGTCGCGAGCGTCCTCGTCCCCTGGACCTATCGCTCCGAGCTCGGGGTGGCTCATGCTCGCGCCTGGCTCGGTGCTCATAGGATCCATGAGGAGTCGGGCTGACCCGTCGGTGATGTTGCTCTTGCGGGTCTCGGTGGTCCCGCTCAGGTTCACGTCTGAATTCTACCTCTCCCGATTCAGAGACTTGAGGTAGCAATTTGGCATAATACCTTTCGTAGAATTGGCTAGTAGAGGTAGGTGCTTGAGGTCCACGGAAGAAGACTACCCGTTCTTCTTCTTCTCGGGTTCGACGTTCCCGACTTTCCTCTTCTTGCATTCGGCGTCTCTTGTCTTCTTCCTCTCTCCGTCGTCGTCGCTCTCGAGAGTCGTCACGTTCATGGTGTTGATGAGCGTCCGGTCGTCTTTGAGGACCTCCGTCGTAGCATCTTAGACCACGGTCCGGTCGCTCAGTCGACGCCTTTCGCTTTTTGTAGTAGCTCTCGTCGTGTTTGCGATAGGAGTCTTCATCCTCTCGTCGGCCTTCGTACGATCGCGGGTGCGATCCGTGACGTCCACTGTAATGGCTGCTTTCGCGCTCTGAGTAGTGAGCACGCGCCTGAGAGTGACGCTCAGTGCTTCGTTCTTTTTCTCGGTCATGGTCTCGCCGAGATGGCAGTCTGGACCTCAAGTCTTCCTTTCCTCGTCTGGGTGGGATCAATTCCCTCAAGTCTTGACGAGGTCTGCCGGCTGATGGTCTATCACAATTGTTTCTGTCTCGAGGACGATATCCGGAGGGTCTATAGTCCTCACGGTGAGTTCGGTCTCCTTTTCTGGGTGGTGGCTCTGGGTAACGGCGTTTGGGTTGGGGAGGAGGTATATGGGGGACCTCCACAGATTGAGGCAATTCACCCTCTTCCGTCCCTTCTGCAACTGTCACCACCGGTCGGACTGTAGGATTTCGGTCGGTCAGCTTCTTGCAGTGCCTGTTGTTTCTTCTTCTTCAGTCGCTTCTTGGTAGAGCGCGGTACTACCAGGACTTTGGACGAGTCATCCCGTTCGGTAAGTGAGGAGGGGAAGAGCACAAAAAACATACATATTATAGGCGCATAGTACAAATATACATGTACATACGAGAATGAAGCGCCGATTTATACACACAAAAAATTATATATCCCACAAAATTATGCAAAATATCACAATACAAGGCGCACCCAAAAAGACTGGAAAAAGAAAAATCTAAGCGCCACAGACACGAAAAAAATATCACAGAATATATATTACAATACAGTCAAAATCACATATAAAGCTGAATATAGGACTACCCCTAATCCTGAGAGCTTCGCCACATTTGTAAGGCGACTCGTTGCCGCACCTACTAATGGCCCAAGCGGGAACAGTGGGCACCGGCTATCTGGTGAGGATCGTTCACTCGCCCGTACCCTCGACCGCACCGCCGGTGGGGCTTCCAGGTATGATGAGCGGGGTCTTCCGTGCGGGCCGGGGTTGCCAGACACCAACGGGAAATGGGGCTTACCTACTCTACGGGGCAGGGCGCAGTAGGCGCAGCACACAGAGTCAATACTGCCCGCTAAGCCTGAATGGGCTTCTCTGAGCGGGGCAGTGAGCAACGGTGAGGGGCGGATCACGGCGCATACGGAACGCAGGGGTGGCAGGGCCTCGCTAGGCCGATACTGCCCGGGGATATGAACTAATAGTGAGGCGGCAGGGCTCTACGCCAAAACTGCCCAACAGAGCACACGTACGAACGGGTAAAAGAACACGTTTAATAGAAACAAACCAAGGCCATTTCGGCAGAACAACGAATAATCGTACAGTGAAAATGAACAGTACAAATACACCGCCACACAGGCCAAGAAACGCGTACCGACTGACTAGTTTAACAAACGGGCTACCAGTATTATACATGACCAAGCGTACACACACACAAGAGCGTGAGTACGTATATAACGTTAAATTATGTTGAGCGTGTATTCATAAATGTGAATATATAAAAGGTGGGTTAGATGTGAATAAGGGAGTAAGGGAGGGTCTCCCAAGTGAAGCCTTACATTATAGTGCATTACTCCTGTCTGTGCATGGCTCAAAGCGTGAAGTTAGCAGACACTTTTCCATGAATTTGTACTCATAGTACAAATTAGTACAAAATGTGGTACTTGTGGTAGAAAATAGTACAAATTCTGAACTGTCAGAAAAATCATATTTCAGAATTTGTACTGACAAAGTGTCTGCCAACTTCACGCACGTCAAAAACACACTGGAGGCCAAATTTCAAATCACGTGATCATGTCACGTGACTCCCAGAGCACCAAACGTGAGTGAATTTTCGGCAAACGATAACTCTGCTTATTCTTTGTGTTCACACTTTATATACCAAAATGTAGCTTATGTGCTTCTCTAGTTGAACATTATTTTGGTTTTTAACATGTATGTCGGATTTGGATAAAAAATGTCATTATGTGTTTTCGAAGTCGAACTCGAGCAATAAAATTCATATAAAAAAGTTCTAAGCTTTATTTTAAAAAACTAAAAAATTGTTCGCAATCAAAACTAAGTTTAACTTAAAAATTTATTTTAAGAGCCAAAGACTATAATTGTGCAAAATTTTGAAAAAAAATATCTTACCAGCATTTAATAATCGAATGCCGAAAAATTGGTTTTGTAATCAAACAGCCTATATTTGAGTCTGCTGCTTCTGAAAATGGTTTCTTATGCGATTTTTTTGCACAGAACGCAATAAAATTGTTTTAATTTTTCATTACGACTAATAAAGTATACGTATCGTCTGTTTGCAAAACCTCAAAAAGCGTTGATGCACTGGCTTACTTGCTGAATACGTGTAAAAGTCGAATAAAATCGTTAAATTGTCCAATTTTTTTCAAATTTTTTGCTATGGAGATAGGCACGTCAAAACAACAGAAATAGTATTTTTGGCAACTTTCCTTCAAGAATGATAGGTCATTTTGGCTGTTTTCAAAAAATACGGCCCAAATCCTTGATTCCCGAAGCGCCCCCTTAAGGTGGCGCTCCGAGAATTTGTACGTACTTCGAAAATTGTAAATTTTTGCTTTCACGGTTATATTGGAATTTAGCAAGGTGCGCGGTATCAAATTGAGTAATTTTGCAAAAGGATTTGACTGAATTCATTTTTTGTGTCTGTCACGTGACTTGCGAAAACTGTATTCACAGGGCACACATAACTCAATTCAATCTCTATCAATTTAGACAATCTATAGCTTATTTGAAAGGTTTTCAAACGTTTGGGATGCTAAACTTTTTGTTTTGTGAATTTCATTTTGAAATTTTTAGTTATAACGATTTTTAACTTTTCATGCAACTTTAACAATAAGTATCTCGCTTCAAAGTCCATCTATTAAAAAAAAAATTTAGGCAGTTTTTTTGATTAGTCTTGTATATTGTGTCAAAATTTTATGTCTCAACTCAAAACGTGCGATTTGGAATCTGTGCCCTTTGGCAAAAAACCTTGGTTTTTTATTGAAAAGTTGTTTGGCTTGTTGCATGTTTTTCCTGTCGGTATCGCAATGCCGACAGGTCTTTACGCTGCTTCTTGCAGCGTAGTTTGCACGTATTTTTGATTTATGTGACATTTCCAAAAAGAAAGGCTATATTTCAAAGCTTTGCCGTTGGTTAGCCTACACATATATGCTTACACTAAGATGCGCTTCTTACCTATGTCTGTGTCATGTTAACTATGTATGTATGTACTAGACTATGAAACCGATAAGTAATATTTATCAACAACCCTTGACTTGACAGTTGACAGTTAGAATAATGCGTTAATATTCAATTTCAATCTGGTTTATTATTATTATTACATATTACAAGTCTAGTGGGTCTAGTTTAGACTAGTGAGACAACATCCGTAAGTACCATAACGTTTTTAATAACAACATTAAGAAATTTCAATTTTTTCAAATTTTAGCATTAGGGTACCGCCAGTGAGATTTGATCACACATGGTGTGATCAAAGTAGTTAGTCCCTTTTAGCAGAGGGTTTAAGGGGACATAATTCTTGATACCTTAATGGTAAAGCGACAATTTTAGCATCATTGTTAAGCAAATTGACAGAGCTTTAAAATGATGGGTGACATGACCTCGTGACGTAACGTTAAACGTGCGTCAAAAATTATAATTTGAAATTTTAACTTACTTTTAGGTACTACGCCATCATGTAACATATCATTTGAAAGTGCCAAAATTTCTCTTTCTCGTGACACTAATTTTATGGTCCTACGACACTCATAGCGAAAGTTACGGGCCTTTTTTCTGATTAACCTCAAAAGTAACTAACTACTAACAGTGGTCTGTCGCGGAAGATTCGAGGAGTAAAAATAACTCCATTTTACGCCCATCTTAAGGTAGCGCTCAGCAACAAAACTCATGTTTGGCGCTCAGCTCATGCAATAAATAGCAATGCCACTTTAATTGTATATCAAAAAGACATCAAAAAAAACCTATTTACAATATAGTTCAGCACTTTAATGTGAATGTGTCAAATTTTATGACCATGTCGAATTTCCTATTCACACTAATTTTGCTTTTGACCTAGCTCAGCGAAACTTCAACCGATTTTGATGATCTTGGTATCAATAGAAAGATCTCTCAAAAATCTAGACGTGATTGATCTTCGATTTTTCATTTTTATTTTTGATTTTGCAAAAAATCGATTTTTCAAAAGTCAGTCGTGTTTGAGCGACTACAAAAAGTGCTGCGGGCCAAAATTTGAAAATCGAAAAACTTTCACGTCTGCATTTATATTCTTTCTTTCATTGTGCAAATTTTCAACTCAATCGCAAACGGCAGCTGGGACTAGAGTTCTGCCACTAGCAAATTTCCCGGGCCGGGCCCGGGCCGGGCCGACTGGCGCGCTTCCGGGCCGGGCCCGGGCCGGGCCGGCCCGGCCCGAGCCCGGCCCGGGGCCCGCGGCCCGCTACAGGCCCGGCGGGCCGTAGCGGGCCTGACGGCCCGGGGCCCGCGGACCGGCCCGGAGCAGGCCCGGGGCCCGCGGGCCGGCCCGGAGCAGGCCCGGGGCCTGCGGGCGGGCCGGCCCGGAGCAGGCCCGGGGCCCGCGGGCCGGCCCGGAGCAGGCCCTGGGCCCGCGGGCCGGCCCGGAGCAGGCCCGGAGTCAGCGGGCCGGCCCGGCACAGACTTAATAAAGTGAGAAAATGCATTGTGTGTGCGTCTGAGTGTAGTATAAGTGCCTGCGCACTTGTAAAAATCAATATATACAATGCAGTCATTGTTCATATGTTGCTGAAGCTCGAGACGGCCCTGAGCTTGCGGATTTCTAGGCCCGGCGGGCCGCGCACGGCCCGAGGCCCGGGGCCCTCTACGGCCCCCCGGGCCGCGTACGGCCCGGGGCCCGGAATTTTACGGGCCGGGCCCCGGGCCGGGCCCATTTCTGAAAAATCTCTCCGGGCCGGGCCCGGGCCGGCCCCGGGCCGGCCCGGCCCTGGCCCAGCCCACGGCCCGCGGCCCGCTACAGGCCCGGGCAGAACAGTGGCTGGGACCCAGGTCCAAAAAAAGTAGTCGATTTCGCTACGCAAAAATGTAAGGTTTGCCCACACGTTTCATTTTTTCAAAAATTAGACCTTTCGTAGGACTGCATATTTTCGTTTAAAAAGTTACAAAAAGCCATACTCAATTTTTTAAGAAATTAAATCAAAAATTTGACATTTTCGAAGATTTATCAGCTTTGTAGGTTTTTCATTTTTGTTTGCTATTTTCACGGCTAAATAACTCAGCAAAACTCGAACGTATTCTTAAGTTTAATACATCAATTTAAAGCTAAGAAACCGCATATTTCAATGATATGAGTAATCATTTTATATGGAAACAAAAATTTTTTTGCTACGGCTACAAAATTGTCCAAAAAATTAAAAAAAATTTTTTATCACATTATGCACATCAAATGAAAGCTATTTTCATTTTGAACAACTTTCCTACAAGACATTATGGTCAAAAATGTCGCTGAAAAAAATTAAACGCCAAAGTCGGTTCCCCTGAGCGCCACCTTAAGTAAAAATACTGCATAGTACAGTAATACAAAGCGTTGGCGTTTCTTTTAGACCTTTGGATGGAGCCGATACTAAGCACTGTGCTTTCAGTAGCATCGTATTAGACGTTGCTGGATGCAACAAAAAATAACTCTGCTTTACGTGGCGTACAACTTAGGAACCAGGCGACTAGAGGCGAATTGAAAGGTAAACGTCTGGATAACACGTATAGTACTTTCGGAATCTGGGTACACTTAGTCGACGCTTCCATTATCATTATTAATAGGATAGTTGTCATGAACTAATGACTAATGAACAAATGCTTTAATATAAATAAAAAGAAAAGTTTAGCTAGATAGGGCTTGTAGTCACTGTTGTTATGTTGTAATAAATATCGCCTGACTTGCACTCAGCCTCAGTTACATTGGTAGCAGAGTGTTCTACCACGGATTCGATTTCTGGCGCGCCTTGTTTTTCCTGCGGGTCGGCCGCGGGGGACGTTATCAACTGTGACAGTTGCCTGCGATGGTGGTGCAAGGACTGCATCAATCTTCAATTCCCTATGTCACTCACGGATTTACTGCTCCAAGCTATTGTGGGTTTGGGAAAGCCTATTGATTAGGACTGCAGGCACTGTGGTGGTTTGGCGTTACCAGAACAATTATTCCGGACGAACATTTTCACAAGAAGCCAGCTGCAAAGCTTTGGTTGTAATATGCAGTTGGTTGACGAGGAACAGGGCGGAGCCGTGAGCAGTCAGCGAGCCGTGAGCAGTCAGCAAGAGACAACAATGGGTGGCATTTCACTGGATTCTGCCGAATTGTCAACATCTGCTGCGGTTAGTCTGTCTGGTTTGAATGCAGTTCACGGTTCTGTTTGCGGTGGCTTGGTGCCAAACGGTCCTGAATTACCGTCTGCGATTGGAGGCTCATGCCTGGGTCTCCCCAGAGGTTCAGAGTCTGGGGGCGAGCGCTTGGCGCCTGGGGTTGGAGGCCCGTGCCCAGGCCTTCCCAGTGGTCCAGAGCCTGGGGGTGGGGGCCTGGTGCCTGCAGACGGTTCGGGTGCACCGCCTGCGATTGGAGGCCCATGCCCGGGTCTCCCTGTGATATAAAGAAGCAATTCTTTATTCAGTTCAGATTGTACGTATAGTCAAGATCAGCAGACAATAGATAATATAATATACAGTTCGAATCTAAGCAAGTAACCGTGCAAGTTGTCTAATTAGCCGTTTATACGGCACTGTCCCCCTGGTAATATTTTAGTATGCCCAAAGTTACTCTCGATAATTTAAGCTAGTTGCTTCGTTGAATTTTTTAATGCTGCGAGTGTCCCATTTTTGTCCGTCACTGAGTAAGTAAGTATATTTTCCTAAAACGTTTACCACAGTTAGTGGTCCGGACCACGGTGTGGTTCCTTTACGAGCAGAAGGGCGATACACTAGAACTTTCTCGCCCGGCAGGAATGGTCCTTTTCTGAGTTTATTTGGTTCCGTTCTAACTGGTTCAAATTGTCCCTTAGTTTGGCACTTATTTGGCATGTAGTCGTCACGTATGTCACGGTCGTGCATCATTCGTTTTGCGGGAGACTCTGTCTTGTCGTGTTCTGGTGTGAAACGATACGATCTTAGTAAGTCGTAGACAGCAGTATGCCACAGCTTATAGCCAGATGCTTGTAGTCCGTACTTCAAGTACTTATTGAAGCGTTCCACTTTACCATTGCTTTGAGGGTTGTACACTGCAGAGCGTAAGTGAATTATGTCCTTGGATTCCAAGTATTGGCGAAACTCATTTGAAGCAAACTGTGGACCGTTGTCAGACAATAGGCGTGACGGATAGCCATAACGGCTGAATTGTTCTTCAAGCCAACGAATTATGTTTTGACTCTTAGTGTGAGAGGCAAGCAGTATTTCCGGAAAGTTGCTGTAGTGATCTAAAAGAACCACGATGTACCGTTGGTGCTGTGGTGCTGTTACGAATGGACCCGTTACGTCGACGCTGACTAAATTCCAAGGTTGCTTTGCGGTAGGTTGATGAGTAGTGTCTCTATTTAAGCCAGGTGTCGATTTTTCACTGAACTGGCAACCATCGCATGTGTTTACATAGCTTTCAATTATTCTGTTGAATTTCGGCCACCAAAACAAATCTCGTAGTTTTCGTTTCATGCGTGTCACCCCTGGGTGGCCGGAGTGAGCTTTTTTTTAGAACAGTTTCAATCATAGTTTGAGGTAAGATTAGTCGATTATGGTTGACGGTCAGGTACCCATCGTCCAGACAAATGTCGTTTCTGATCATATAATACGGCCGAAGTTCTATAGATGACTTGTAGTTGGCCCAACTATTTTTTTTGCAAATTTGTTTGACTTGGCTCAAAATGGGATCATTGTTAGTGGATTCTTGAATTGTTTTCAAGCTGACAATTGTTTCTTTGATTGACGTCACAAAAAGATCTCTGGCGACGTCTTGGACAGAGTCTTTCTGGTTTGTTCTGGTTATTAGCGTACTTAAGTCAGGCGCCGCTGCTAAAGCTTGAGCAGTCAATGCCAACCGATTGGAACTGCATGTTTCAGGAAGGCGGGACAATGCATCTGCAACTTCGTGCTTTGATCCCTGTATTTTGACAAGTTCATAGTCGAATTCTGAAAGTCGATCCCACCATCTTTGAAATTTTGCAGGTTTGCGTCCTTTTTCATTTTGTCGAAGCAGAGAATATAGAGAGGAGTGATCAGTACGCAAACTAAATTTCCGTCCGAGCAGAAACTTTTCAAATTTTTCGCAGCCCCAAACAATTGCCAGCGCCTCCAGCTCATTGACTGCATAGTTTCTTTTATGTGCAGACAATGTGTGGCTAGCGAATGCAACCGGCACCTCTTTTTTATTATTATAAAAATGCCCTTCACAGAAGGGCAGCAATGTTAGTAGAATAGGAAAGCGGAAAAATGCTAATATGCTTGTTAAACACCTGGGACAAGTTTTGCCGCCGAATAGGAAAACGCAGCTTGTTAAATGAAGCGGACAAGAGTTGTGTCAGAATAGGAAAACGCAGCTTTTTAAATGAAACGGACAAGACTTGCGTCAGAATAGCAATCGCCCTGTGACACGTCAGTGCTTTCTGCACCCTATTCGCGCGAAAAACTAGGAAAAG
>JASANF010009267.1:0-37098 GCA_030248245.1 Trissonchulus sp. WLG1_4
GTAAATGTAACACAAAACAGTATATCAGGCAAACAAATTGCGCCTAATACACACATATTCTTACATACATGAATTCCAACAAAAAAATGGGTGATGCGGCCGCCCTCCCCCCGGGATATACCGGTATGAGAGCGCAGTTCATTAAGGTAGCGCTCAGCAACAAAACTCATGTTTGGCGCTCAGCTCATGCAATAAGTAGCAATACCACTTTAATTGTACATCAAAGTGACATCAAAAAACCATATTTACAATACTTTTCAGCACTTTAATGTGAATGTGTCAAATTTTATGACCATGTCGAATTTCCTATTCACACTAATTTTGTTTTTGACCTAGCTCAGCGAAACTTCAACCGATTTTGAAGATCTTGGTATCAATAGAAAGATCTTTCCAAAATCTAGACGTGATTGATCTTCGATTTTTTATTTCTATTTTTGATTTTGCAAAAAATCGATTTTTGAAAAATCAATTGTGTTTGAGCGACTACAAAAAGTGCTACGAGCCAAAATTTGAAAATCGAAAAACTTTCACGTCTGCATTTATATTCTTTCTTTCATTGTGCAAATTTTTAACTCGATCGCAATCGGCAGCTGGGAACCAGGTCCAAAAAAAGTAGTCTATTTCGCTACGCAAAAATGTAAGGTTTGCCCACACGTTTCACTTTTTCAAAAATTAGACCTTTCCTATGACTGCAAATTTCCGTTGAAAAAGTTACCAAAAGCCATACTCAATTTTTTAAGAAATTAAATCAAAAATTTGACATTTTCGAAGATTTATCAGCTTTTTAGGATTTTCATTTTTGATTTGCTATTTTCACGGCTGAATAACTCAGCAAAGCTTCAACGTATTCTTATGTTTAATACGTCAATTTAAAGCTAAGAAACCGCATATTTCATTGATATGAGTAATCATTTTATATTGAAACAAAAATTTTTTTGCTACGGCTACAAATTTGTCCAAAAAATTTTAAAAAATTTTTTTATCACAATATGCACATCAAATCAAAGCTCTTTTCATTCTGAACAACTTTCCTTCAAGACATTATGGTCAAAAATGTCGCTGAAAAAAAGTAAACGCCAAAGTTGGTTCCCCTAAGCGCCACCTTAACGGAAAAAACACACAAACCGTATATACAGCTCTAGCTTTTTGGATTCTGGGAAGTTTTTAAATTTTTGAAAGTTAGTTCTTGAAAATTCACGACTGTCTCAGCTCTCGGCCTGGCTCGGCAAAATTGCCGAGCCGAGCCGAGCCGGCCGGCGCGGCAGCCGAGCCAGCGGTCTATCTCTAGTAAATATGTAAGTGTCATACTATGGATGGAAAGTCTAATTTTTAAAAAAGTGACACAGGAAAACCAAGAAATGTGAACACAGGAAAACCAGTCCTATGAAATGTATCTGAAATTTCTGTAGACCAAGTTTTTTCCCGATAAAAGTCAGATATCTGAAGATTAGCTGAAAACCGTGTTAAAATTATCACAAAATTTTTACAAGCTCTGCCTTCCAACGCTTATTGAAATATATATACTGAGAAGACTACTATATATTATACGATAATATATATTATACTACAGGACTAATATATATCCCTACAAGACGCCCTGGGGAACCTACGGAAGGCCCTGGAGTTCCTGAAGCTGGTCGGGCGCCTTTAACTGGGAGCCCGGGCATATGGTGATATCCACCAACGCGACCAACCAACCAACCAACCAACCAACCAAAGAAGCAAGCAAGCAAGCAAGCAAGGGTTGGGCGCTGTCGCGCCGACCCTGATAAAAGTCAGATATCTGAAGATTATCTGAAAACTGTGTTAAAATTATCAGATAAAATTTACAGAATTTTCACAAGCTCTGCATTCCATTTCCAACGCTTACTTTGGGTCTGGGAAGAATAAAGACTTCATTAAGGGGGCGCTCCGGGAATCAAGGTTTTGGGCCGTATTTTTTAAAAACAGCCAAAATGACCTATTATTCTTGAAGGAAAGTTGCCAAAAATACTGGCCCGTATTCACATACTAAGAGTTATTCACAAACTAACGCTAAGCGTTTGCTAAACGCTAAGCGCTTAAGTATGTTTAGCATGTTAAAAGGTCAAGTTTGTGAATAACACTTAGCGCTTATAAGCGCTAACACTAAGGCCCGTATTCACATACTAAGTGTAACGCTTAAACTTAGTGTTTACACTTAGTGTTAGCGCTTATAAGCGCTAAGTGTTATTCAGAAACTTGACCTTTTAACATGCTAAACATACTTAAGCGCTTAGCGCTTAGCAAACGCTTAGCATTAGTTTGTGAATAACACTTAGTATGTGAATACGGGCCTTAGTGTAAACACTAAGTTTAAGCGTTACACTTAGTATGTGAATACGGGCCAGTATTTCTGGGGCCGTATTCTCGAAATTACCTGCAGGTAAAGTTAGGCTAACTTTACCCACAGGTAAAGTGAAGGTAAAGTCGTATTCTCAAACAATGCTTAAAGCCAATGTGATAGCTAAGATTACCCTTAAGATTCGGTCCTGAAAAGTGCTTTATCTTGTTTCGCAGCTAAAGTTAATGTATTGTGCAAATTTTTAACCTCAACCGTCGACGTTAACCTTGTTTTCAATTTTCAAGTTTACCTTTACCCACAGAATTAACTTTACCTTCACCTTACCTGTGGGTAAAGTTAGCCTAACTTTACCTGCAGGTAATTTTGAGAATACGGTCCCTGATGTTTTGACGTGCATATCTCCATAGCAAAAAATTTGAAAAAAATTAGGCCCGAATTCACATACTAAGAGTTATTCACATACTAACGCTAAGCGTTTGTTAAGGGGGTAGTGTCGCGAAAGCAGTCGATTTCGCGTAACTGTAAAACATTTTTAGAAAAAGATAAGACATCGTTATTTATATATTTTAAAAATATGTGTTAAGGCAAGTATTTTCGCCAAGTTTCATCAAAATTGATGCAGTATACTGGTTGCAGTGAGGTCGCAAAGTCGGAAAAATGACGTTTTAAAAACCTATTCACATTCAATTTTTTCGTCACAATTAGCAACTTATTTGTTTAGTTTATTTACACAGAATAAAAGGACATATGTTGTAGTTTGTGCACACAAAATTTAGTGCAAATTGCTTGAGTGGTTGCGGAGTAATACCTGTTTGAACTGTGAAACTGTGCGTAAACAGTGAAGTACTCACAGCAATAATGATAAATTGTGAAAATTTTAGACGCCTATTTTAAAATCAAAAGAAAAACGAACCTTCATTTTTCTTTTTTTTATTTGTGGCAAAAAACTGTGCGTCGACACGTTATGTGTGCTTCACAAGCTGGCCAATCTGATATCTGGCTGAATTTTTTGAATTTTCATGTCCTTATTGTGTGATGTCTGGCTTACAATCGGTGATTGGTTCAAGATATTGGTAGATATTGGTAGTCTACTGTCTGGCAGTACTTATTTAACACTGTATAGCATTGGACTAGTTTCTCAGTGAACGTACAAGTTCAAAGCAAAAAGATCTCTTTTTGCAATCTATGAGCAAAACTGCTTTCGCGACACTACCCCCTTAAGTGTTAGCGCTTAATTTGTACTAAACTGTTATTCACAAAATAAACGCTTAAAATTTAGTGTTATACTAAACTTAGCGTTTAGCAACTTTTGTGCTTAGTTTTGGCTTTGGCTTGGAGTGCGCTCCCTGGCCCTGCTTGATGTGGATCCGGAATTCGTTATTTATCGGCATTTCCATTTGGTATTTATAAATCCGATTATAGATTTATTTAAATTACTATTTCTTATTAATAATATATTTTCTTTTTAATTCTACTCATGTTAAAATTCAATTATTTGCCGACGATACTAAAATGTATGGCAGTTTACCTAAAAATTCTGTCAAATCTTCTCAATTACAGAAAAGTATAGACGATTTTGCTTTCTGGTTGAAAAATTGGCAGTTACTTTCTCACGCTGAAAAATGCTCGGTTTTACGTTTAGATTTTTATAAAAACACTAACAACCTATCTCCATATTCTTTAGATAATAGTATCATTCCAAATGTACCCATTGTAAAGGACCTTGGTGTGTTCATATCTTGGAACTTACGCTTTTTTGAGCATTGTTCAAAAATTGTTAGCAAGGCATCCCAAATTATGGGAATTATTTTTAGAATTTTTGCATCAAAAGACAAACAATTTTTGTTAAAAATTTTCATATCAAAAGTCAGA
Organism: Trissonchulus sp. WLG1_4; assembly: GCA_030248245.1. Classification (NCBI taxonomy): domain Eukaryota; kingdom Metazoa; phylum Nematoda; class Enoplea; order Enoplida; family Ironidae; genus Trissonchulus; species Trissonchulus sp. WLG1_4. The sequence continues at coordinate 4,196 of JASANF010009267.1, forward strand.
CCTATTTTAGAATATTGTAGTGAAGTTTGGAATCCTATGTTTTTGAAAGATGTTGACAAAATTGAATCTGTTCAACGAAATTTTACACGTAGAATAAACGGCCTAGAATATATGTCATATCCTGATCGTCTTATATCTTGTAATTTAGAGTCTCTTGAACTTCGCCGTTTAAAGCGGGACCTTATTTTTACATATAAAATAAGACATAATCTTATCAACTTGGATTTTTTTGATTTTTTCAGTTTTTGTCAAGCATACGAAACTCGCGGACACCGGGATAAATTATTTTTAAAACATAGCAACACAAATTGGGGGAAGTATAGTTTTTGTCAAAGAGTAGTAGATGTTTGGAATCATTTGCCGAACGAATTAATTTGTGTCCAAAATGCAAACTCTTTCGAAAATTGTTTAAATGCCATAGATTCTGTTTTGACTACGTATTTGCGTGGGCGGGCTGTTAGGGACTAACTTCTGTTCTAGCCTGCTTTTAGATTTTCTCGGTACAATATTGTTTTTATTATGGTGATTTGATACGTAAATTATATGTTATTATGTTATGTTTATATACTTACATATATTATTGCTCTCTATTCTTTTTTCATAACTAATATTTACATTATCTACATGTTTAATAGTTCATGCTTTTTTTTCAAATAAACCTTAGTGTAGACTAATAATATATATTTTTCTCGAACTATAAATTTGTAAAAAATGTTTTCAGCAGGTGGATTCCTGAGAAATGCAAAATCAGCTCTACATGTTTCAGGGGGCATATCGTGAAAAATATAAATTTTCAAATAGAAGTTCTTGAAGAAAAATTACTTCGATTAAGATGCTCTACTCAAAAATGTAAAAAAAACGAATTTGGACAACAAAGTGCATTTTTTATTTTTGGCGATTAAGGGGGTAGTGTCGCGAAAGCAGTTTTGCTCATAGGCTGTGAAAATAGAACTTTTTGTTTTGAAGTAGTACATTCAATGAGAAGCTAGGCCAACGCTGTATGGTATCAAATAATTACTGCCATACATCACACTATCAATATTGACAAATATCTTAGACCAATCGTCGTTAGTAAGCCAGACATCACACAATAGGGACATAAAAGTTCGAAAAATCAAGCCAGATATCAGATTGGCCAGCTTGTGAAGTACACATAATGTGTGGACGCACAATTTTTTGCGACAAATAAGAAAAAAAAATTGAAGGTTCGTTTTTCTTTTGATTTGAAAATAAGCGTCTAGATTTTTCACAATTTATCATTATTGCTGTTACTATTTTACAGTTTAAGTACACCTTCACAGTTCAAACTAGTATTACTCCACAGCCGCTACAGTAATCTGCACTAAATTTTGTGTGCATAAATTACAACATATGTGCTATTAGTCTGTGTAAAAAAACTAAACAGAAAAATTGGTAAATGTGACTAAAAAATGGAATGTGAATAGGTTTTTTTCGTCATTTTTCCGACTTTGAGACATTATTGCAAAGTATATGCTGCACCAATTGTGCTGAAACTTGGCAAAATAATTTGCCTTTAGATAAATTTTTAAAATATAGAAAGAACAATTTCTAACATTTTACTGAACAAGTTTTACAGTCGCGCAAAGTCGACTGCTTTCGCGACACTACCCCCTTAAACGAGCAAAATGGATCGAATTGGTCGGAAAATGTCACTAATATATCCTAAATTGCATGCCCTTCCTTCCCATGGCGGCCAAGAACCTCCCCCACTCTCCCTACCCCTTCCCCACACCATCCACTAACTAAGCGCTTAGCGCTTAGGGAGCTCCCGAGGTCCCTAAACTTAAGCGCTTAATTCTAAGCCAAACACTAAATTTTAAGTATGTGAATACAAAATTGAAACGCTAAGTTAAGCGTTAGTGTTTGTTAAGCGCTTAAATAAACACTAAGTATGTGAATAACGCTTAGCGCTTATAAGCGCTAACACTTAGTGTAAACACTAACTTTAAGCGTTGGTGTTAGTATGTGGATACGGGCCTTGGACAATTTACTGATTTTATTCGAATTTTACACAAATTCAGCAAGTAAGCCAGTGCATCAACGCTTTTTGAGATTTTCCAAACAGACGATACGTAAATTATATTAGTCGTAATGAAAAATTAAAACAATTTTATTGCGTTCTGTGCAAAAAAATCGCACAAGAAACCATTTTCAGAAGCAGCAGTCTCAAATATAGGCTGTGTGAATACAAAACCAGTTTTTCGGCATTCGATTATAAAATGCTGGTAAGATATTTTTCTACAAAATTTTGCACAATTATAGTCTTAGGCTGTGCGCAGTTGAACAATTTTTTAGTTTTTTAAAATAAAGCTTAGAAATTTTTTTATATGATTTTTATTGCTCAGAGTTCGACTTCGAAAACACATAATGACATTTTTTATCCAAATCCGACATAACTGTTAAAAATCAAAATAATGTTCAACTAGAGAAGCACATAAGCTACATTTTGGTATATAAAGTGTGACTATACGCAAAGCATAAGCAGAGTTATCGTTTGCCGAAAATTCACTCACGTTTGGTGCTCTAAAAGTCACGTGACATGATCACGTGATTTTAAATTTTGCCTCCAGTGTTCTTTTGTGCCATACTACCTATACGTATAGTAAAGTTTGACATTTGACTACTGTTTTGCCAATTTTCGATGTAACCCCCGATTCCCGGAGCGCCCCCTTAAGCGTGCACAATGAGAAATGGTTGCACAGTTTTGTTTATTGTCGCAATTGCGCTAAAAGTTGTCATGCGTGTTATAATTGGTTGGAATATGATTCAAATTCTCTGAAATCTGGCGATATTCCTCTAGAATTAAAACGACTAACAAATTACAAATCTTAATTTACCAGTTGATTTACATAACTTTTTACTATTTTTTACATATTCAAATCAGTGACGATGTGATTTTTGTTCAGTCTTCAACTTTTAAAACTGAAATAGGTGTAAATAATATTGTAAAATAAGCGTTGTGCTGAATGCCGTGCGCTGGCTTTGCACGAATAATAATTTGTACAATCAATATGACGTTACTGAATCTGTCAAGCAGCCCAATTTAGTTATTATTGTTATTCGTTGCGTCTGCAATAGTGTTTATTTTTAGTACAGCCGAATTAGTCGGCTACTCAGAACTGGTTATGTACATACTCTATCATATCATACTTATGTGCTCCTACTCCTTGAGTGTTTTTTCTACACTTTGAGCTGTATATGTGTGCTTGCTTCTTTATACGGTTTTTGTCCTAGAACCTGTATAAATTATGAACTGACAAGTTATGTGTAAAAAGTTTTCCACTCGCGTATTAGCAATTATAGGACACTGCCCCACGATTCTAGGAAAAATTTACGGGCCTATTCATACTTATAGCTGTATGTTCGTTCAGTCGACAACAATTTGAAATAATCAAGCTATAATTGCTCTTATAGATTATTAGCAACGTGATTGTGTCGTACTTTCGCGCGCTGAACGGACATGGCTAGAAGTGTGAATCGACAATTTGTATGTGAGCTGTTGTTTGTTGATGAAATTTTTTATTGATTTATTCTGAACCTGCAGTATTGTTCAATTTTTGTACAGTCAAGTACAATTTTAGTATTTAAATACCTTTCAAGCTAATAGATAGTAGAACATTATCATAATAATCATTGCTCTTATCTTATTGTTTGTTATGTAATTTTGCCCAGTAAACGGAGATATGGCTGGGAGTATGAATAAACTCTGTGTCACATCTGGGCCCAATTTATCGAAGCAAAATGTTCGTCGTTGAAAATGTTCGTCGGTGAAAATGTTCGTCGTTGAAAATGTTCGTCGTTGAAAATTTTAGATTGATCGAAACATTTTTAACGGCGAACATAACACGTAATTATAGGACAAATGTTCGTCGTTGAAAAACAAGTGTTCATCGTTGGAAAAACAAATGTTCGTCGTTGAAAAACAAATGTTCGTTGTTGAAAAACAAATATTCGTCGTTGAAAAACAAATGTTCGTCGTTGAAAAACAAATGTTCGTCGTTGAAAAATTTTCAACGGCGAACATTTCAACGGATGTCTTGAGCTCCGTTGAAATGTTCGTCGTTGAACATTTTTTCAACGACGAGCTTTTGTCTTTTAGAACATAATAATGTTCTAAAAAACCAAAGCTCGTCGTTGAAAAATTTTTCAACGACGAACAATTTCAACGACGAACTTTCAACGACGAACATTTGTTTTTCAACGACGAACATTTGTTTTTCAACGACGAACATTTGCTTTTTCAACGACGAACATTTTCAACGACGAAAATTTGTTGTTTCGATAAATCGGGCCCTGATCTATTACTACATTTCTGTTAAATTTACATTGCTATTTGTCAATTTTGCTAAGCTGTTTACTGTTACAACGAAGTAATCGAAAACATTCAGTAATGTTTCCGAATTAAATGAAATAAACAATTGGAGTTTTCAGTTTTTGTATTCTCAAATGAAATTGTACGTTGTTGACATGTAAAGCTAAGTTTTATCAACATATTTGTCGATCTGCTGCGCAATTTGTCACTGACTTATCTTTGATTGTTCTGAATTAGGAATGAATTGGGGGACCAGGCACATTTAACATTTAAGGAGCACAAGCCAGACCTGATTCCAAGTTAAGAGGTATGGGTCGCTACGGGTCTAGGTCGTGGACTGGTCTTTTTGGTCAGCGGCAGGCTACCTAGAAGGAACGGATATATCGCTGCATTGCATTGCTCACATAGCTGAGCGGATAAATCAACAAGCTGTGTTGTCGTTACTCCGTTCTTCCTGTCACCTGTTGTCGCATCATCCAATAACGATTATGAAGATAGTGCCTTTGCGCCACCATAGCGAAATCTGCCCCTTTTAGGGGCCTACTTATTAACTGGTGAACTAGTCAGTACAAGTCCCTTTATGTGTGAGTCAATAGACTTAGTTCTAGAGGAACATGTAGCTTGTTATGCATACGAACCAAAACATAACGTCGATCAAAACGAGTCAATTGTCAACGAGTAAAGTTGTCCTCGGATACCGGCTATCATTGTCTTTTTTAACTTTAAGCAAATAGAATAAAAATGTTTTCGTCAGTTGTTTACTTTTGGAATAAGTGTTTTAGATTATCGAAGACCGAAGCTAGTGACATTAGCAAAGTATTTCAAGTATAGGCCCTTCGGTTTTGATAAAAGATTTCAGCAGGATGTGTTATATTTATTTGTTTGCTATATGTACCTTGGCGTTTAAAACTTTGAAGGATTGTATTGGTGTGGTTTTGCGCACACTCACTTTTACTAATGTGAATGTTTCAGAAATGTATCATATTAAAAGTATTAGAACATTTCTTAAAAACTGCTTTTCATATTTACAAAAATTACGACGTTGTGTAATTTATTTGAATGCTTTTGAATTTGAATTTTCAAATTTGAATTTAGCTTGAATGCTTATTAGCAAAAGTGAGATTGATTGGACCTCCTACGTGATTTGCTACATTGTTAGCAGCTGATTCGAGTAAATTGTGGTCTGAATTATTTGCATTTGTGAAGGGCACAAATAAGGGTGTAGAACGCTTGAGCCCCAACAAACATTACTTTTTGCTGCAAGCTAACCCTGTTCTGGCATGCAGGCATTTTCGTATTATATGGAAAGCGTTTTTTCAATTAATTTTAAAAAGGCTTTAAAAAATGGATTTAAAAACGCGGTTCTCCTCATTTGCACATTTTCAGGTTTCTAAATGGGCCTTAAATTACTGATACAGTCGCGAGTGCACAAACTTTATGACGAGTATGTACATGTACGTGTACGTGTATGTACATGTATATGTACGTGTATAAGGGGCGTGGGGTTATGCGACCTAATGATTATTGTTGTCCTATTTCCTGGTTTATTAAGGTTGTTTGCTTTATTTTTCATTATGTTTGCTTTGTTTATCATTATTCATTATTTTTCTTTGTTTTTTTATGCTTACCGTTTTGTGATTTATTCATTTTTTCTGGCATTGATTTACTATTTTCATTTATTTTATTTATATTTTCATTTATTCGTTGTTTTGGCCGCCTATATAGTTTTTGGTTTTGTTGATTTGTGTTAATTAATATATATTTTTTTGTTTTGTAATTTGTATTTGTATTGTAATATTTGTTTTGCCTTGCTATGTCAAAGTATTAGGTGATCATGAGTTACATTCAAGAGTTTCTATAGTCTAGATTTAGAAACATAAGTCGTGTATGAAACGAGGAGAATGTCACTTTGATATGCCTTACACATTACATGACAACATTAGGCTACGTCTCAAATGTAACGTTGGTAGACCATCACGGGTAATCGGTGGTAGACGCATTACATAATAAGATAGATATGTAAATCATACTCACCGCAAGTAGCTTTAACATGGCGAGCGGATCACGACCTTACAGTTTGTAAGGTCTTATTATAAAATTGCTTTGTATGTTTGTGCCTAGTAGATGCTTCCTCTGGCTGGGCGATGACATAAACAGCCAATTAGACCGGCGGATAAAGAACTAAAAAGATCTGGCACATGTCCTGGCCCCGCTTGGCATCTCGGACAAGCAGAATTACATGGGGATCTCTGACTGATCCTATTCTGCCAGTTGAAGGACGTCCAGATAACCAATGGTTACCACCGTCTCAGTGTATCGCAAATGGCCACACGGTTCCATTCTCGTTGGAGTTACCCGGCTGTGCTATACCTGTCTATGGCCTGTGTTGCATACTCCAGTTGTGTTCGGCGCATTTTGGACTGACCTTCGCTGCACGTTGGTTTAGACCACAAGCTGCCGTTGGTGGTGCTGCGCCAACAATCGCATCTGGTCGCCCACCCATGGTTTGGACGTCGAGCTGGCCCGGCTGTTCTCAGGCTAACCAGACCCGCCAAGTTATCTCCGGTGGCGGCGATCTATAGTCTTTTTTAACTTCAAGCAAATTAGAGAAAAATGTTTCTGTCGTTTGTTTCAATGTGGAATTGATAAATAAATCCCGTACGCATTAAGTGAAAAAACCAAGATACGTTTCAAACGCAACGTCGGTAACCCATCACGGGTAATTATTGGTAGACGCATCACCGAACAAGATAGGTATGTAAATGCATACTCACCGCAAGTAGCTTTAACAAGGCGAGCGAATCGCGACAACAGTTTGTAAGTCTTATTATGAAAATGCTTTGTATGTTTGTGCCTACAAGTGTAAGGCTGAGCCAAGTGATTTGGAAAAACTATCAGCGACACTATGGCAAAACTTCCCAGCAATTCTTCTGACAAAAAACTTCTTTTAGCATAGGCTCAGATTTTTGAAATATTTATAAATTAGTGCTCATGATTTCATGCTTTTTTAATTAACCAAAACTTGGTTACAAAGTAACGATATTTTTTAGATTCCTAGTTTTTCAACATTAAGCAATATAGAGCTTCAAAAAAGAAGCAGAGTGGGGGATGCATGTCTGTAAAAAGTATTTTCAAATGTTCACCTGTTACACAGTTTGAAACCTATCGTAGTGTTGATGTTTATGGTGCAGAAGTTTGGATTAAAGATATGTAAAATGTCGTTTTATGTTTAGCAACTTGCAGACAGTAATTTTTAATAGTAAGAGCTGTGACAGTTTCTATGTTGTCTGCCTTTGTGAAATCCGACTCACAGGTTCTTGCGCCCTCAACCTAGAGGATGGTTCGCTACCACAACGGGGCGGACACCGCCTTCAAGAAATGGCAACACTTTTCAGTCCGGCTGCGGGATCCGCGTCTTAGACAATCACGGACAAAATCGGGCGTGTTTTGACCATCTGTTTCAAGTCAGGTGGGCACGAACCCTCTTGGCATGTCATGGTGGCATACGCTCCGACAGCCGAAACCTTGAGCTCCCAGGACAATGGCCTTGTCCTTGTCCGCAATTCTGCGACAAACGCCGCGCAGAAGCTTTGTTTGGCTGGGCGATGTCATGAACAGTAGATTGGGCCGCTGGATTTCAGCAGATTTTCATCAGAGTCTTTGTGAAATCCACCCTTCACAAAGGTGGTTTTACTAAACCATTGGTTTTACGTACGTTTTGCATGTTTAGCACGTAATTTCATTAGGAAATATTGCCTGATTCGTTACGAATTTTGTGTATTTTCATAAACCATTGGTTTAGCTCAGTTGAAATTTCAGCAAAACAGAGACCTGCTGCGCTGCAGGCTTGAAATTTTAACTGAGCTAAACCAATGGTTTGAGAAAATATACGAAATTTGTAACGAATCATTCAATATTTCGTAATGAAATCATGTGCTAATCATGCAAAACGTACGTAAAACCAATGGTTTAGTAAAACCACCGTTGTGAAATCCACCCTTAGTGTTCGTGACCGGCCAGAACTTTCGTCGTCTGCCGGACGGCCGGCTAAAATCAGCCGGCCGCCCGGCCGGACAAAAACACCGGCCGGACAAAAACACCGGCCGGCCGGTCACATTTGACCATCGACCAAATTATATACAAGGCCGGCTTAACAGTGTGATAGGCTAAATTAAGCTTAACAGTCTGGATTTGAATGAATTTATTTTTTCTAAAATTATTGCTGGACCGGCCGGCCGGCTTTCACCGGCCAGTCACAAAGAGTTGCTACACTCAATTTTTGCGGAAACATTACTGCTGTACATTGAACTCATCATACACTGCTAATAAACATTTCGATTTATGTATTGCGTTTTGTTGTTACCTGTGCTATTTATTTTCAATTGCATTGATAATTTTTTCTTTATTTTGGTCAAAAACAGCCCTCACTCAATAATTGGCAGGCAATATTAATTAATTTTTGTAAAGGTTGGTATATTTGACTTATTTAGCATTAAGATTAGTTGGATTGACAGGTGACAACTTCTGCCCTGTTTTGCTTCAATTTTGGCTTAATGACGAGTCTTTAGTGTTTTGGCCGGGCGAATGCAACAGAGCAGGGAGGAAATAAGCAGATTTGTGTAAATACAGTTTTTTTCGGACAGTCGGCATGTTCTGTATATTCTATGAGCACGCTGGCTTATAGCTAAATTGCAAAATTATGTACGTTTGCAGTATGTGGGGTTTATTTTTCATATCAATTGCATATAGCAGTCTCTGTTGTGTCCCTTTTCGTATTTTTAGGCAGCGGCCTCAGCCGCCGCGTATAATATACTATAGTGCAAAGCTCTCCTATGCTTAGCACGCAAACTTAACTATTCCAGTGTAAGTAATCTAGCTGCTATGTCAGCGGATTACACATATTTTGTGGGCGTGCTGGCAGCGACTCCATTTGCCTGTCTGTGCTGGAAAACTCTGTAAACAGCACACTGTATTATGACGAAACCTATTGCATCAGCGTTTCGTAGATTGGATATTACCACATCCACTTTCCGAAACGACTTTCCACAGTTGGAAATGGGAACCGTTGCCCGTGGTGGGCAAAAGTGTCTATCGCGTCTGATCCAATTGTTTTGGCTCCCATCTTGCAGTTTTGAATGTTTTTGCACTCAAATTGCCGTTCAGTAAAAAAAGTTTCTAAAATGGGCCGGAAAAAATCTCGAATGCTTGAGTAAACTTAAATCAACGTACCCGCGACTTTTGGCCACAACTGAGACTATAGGTAGCAAGCTGGTAGATGTCGCGTGTAAGCGTGCACGAGCACGAGATTTTACCCCCCCCCCACCCCTAGGCGCTATTTGCGCTATTTGCGCTATTATAGTTTCACGCTAAAAAACGCCACCCCCCCCCCATCGCCCCGCTATTTGCGCTATACCCGCTACGATAGGTACCCCCCCTCCCGCCCCCCCTCCCCCCCCCTCCCCCCGCCCCTCTCTACCCCCCCGCTATCGAAATGCTATAAGCGCTATATGCGCTATATAGCGCATATAGCACCTAAAATAGCGGCTATAGCGCTTCGAAAAATAGCGCTTTTTTGGCAAATTATAGCACAATTCCAAATCCGAAAAATATCAAAGTGCTATAATAGCACAGCGCTATAATAGCGCATGGCAGGTGCTATTTTTTTCCGGAGGCGCTATTTTTACTTGGATAAATTTTTTATTTTATTCGATAGCGCTTATAGCACCTGAGGGTGTTATTTGCGCTATTTAGGCGCTATTTTGTGCTATCGGCTATTTTAATGAAAACTTTTGTACTTTTTAGTACGTATAAGATCTCTCAATTAGAATTAAGAAGTTTAAAATTCTTTTAAACTTTCAGTTTGTGTTTTCATAGATGATATTAAAAAATAGCGCATATAGCAAAACGATAGCGCATCAAAGTGCTATAAGCGCTATTTTTTTCATAAGCTTAAAAAATAGCGCTTATAGCACCTGAGGGTGCTATTTGCGCTATTTAGGCGCTATTTCGTGCTATCGGCTGTTTAATTAAAAAATTTTGTACTTTTTAGTACGTATAAGATGTCTCAACTCAATTAAAATTAAGAAGTTTAAAATTCTTTTAAACTTTTAGTTTGTGTTTTGATAGACGATATTAAAAAATAGCGCATATAGCAAAACGATAGCGCATCAAAGTGCTATAAGCGCTAATTTTTTCATAGGCTTAAAAAATAGCGCTTATAGCACCTCAGGGTGCTATTTGCGCTATTTAGGCGCTATTTTGTGCTATCGGCTATTTAATTAAAAAAATGTGTACTTTTTAAGGGGGGGGGGGGGGGGAAGGGGTGGGGGGGTAGGGGGGGGGGGGGTGGGCGCAGGGGTGGACGCGGGTCGTGGGTACCCGCGGGTACCCGCGGGTACCCGCGGGTTGGGTTGGGTTGGGTTGGGTCGGAAAATTTGAGCCGTGGGTCGACCCGCGGGTACCCACTTCAGGCTGCGCGGGTCGAAAAAAATTTTTCCGACCCGCGTAAACTGGAACCTGAAGAAATTGTCCAAAAGGATCCCCCCTTGGTTTTTATATTCCTGCCAAAAAAATTTCTGATACGTTTCCAATTGACAAAATTTGGCCTAAAAAGTACAAAATTCAAAATTTTTTTCCTGGGGGCTGCCGCCCCCAGACCCCTGCAAACTCTATTGCTTACCATTCCTTGTTGTTAACTTTTATGAAAGTTTATATATGCTTGTGTCCTACTGTCTGATATGAAATTCCCATCTTTTGTTTACTTTACCTGTTTTAAAAATTTTTTGATTACGTCTCCAGTTGACCAAATTTGTCCAAAAAAATAGAAAAAAACACCATTTTTTCTGGGGGGCTGCCGCCCCTACACCCCCGCAACAGTTAGTTTATTTACTTTAAACGACCAAATTTACATTTTGTCATTTAAGTCACTTCGCCAATAAGTGTAAAAATAATTGGATTCTGGGGGCTGAGCTCAGACTCCGCAATAGTGAGTTTAAATAAGTCAACAAGGACAAGGTACGACCCCCCTTTTCAAAATTCTGGCTACACGCCCGTGTATAATGTACGTTATGGTTATAGATTGGTGGGTCAAAGTGGGTCGCGGGTCGGGTTTTACGGCGCGGGTTGGGTCGCGGGTTACCCACGACGGTCGAGCCGTGGGTTGGGTTGGGTCGCGGGTCGAACGGGTCGAAAATTTCGACCCGCGTCCACCCCTGGGTGGGCGCCCACCCCCCCCACCCCCCCCCCGGGGTTGGGTTTGTAGGGCTTTCCATCCCTCGCTCCTATTAGTCAAAGTTGTAGGCAATTATCCAACATGAATTTCCATTCTTCGTCCTAGTGGTTACGCAAAATCAAACCCTAGAAGAGTAAAAAATTCAGTAGGCGCCCCCCCCCCCACCCCCCCCCCCCCGGGGTTGGGTTTGTAGGGCTTTCCATCCCTCGCTCCTATTAGTCAAAGTTGTAGGCAATTATCCAACATGAATTTCCATTCTTCGTCCTATTGGTTACGCAAAATGAAACCCTAGAAGAGTAAAAAGATTCAGTAGGCGCCCACCCCCCCATCCCTCCCGGGGTTGGGTTTGTAGGGCTTTCCGTCCCTCGCTCCTATTAGTCAAAGTTGTAGGCAATTACCCAACATGACTTTCCATTCTTCGTCCTAGTGGTTACGCAAAATCAAACCCTAGAAGAGTAAAAAATTCAGTAGGCGCCCACCCCCCCACCCCCCCCCGGGGTTGGGTTTGTAGGGCTTTCCATCCCTCGCTCCTATTAGTCAAAGTTGTAGGCAATTATCCAACATGAATTTCCATTCTTCGTCCTATTGGTTACGCAAAATGAAACCCTAGAAGAGTAAAAAGATTCAGTAGGCGCCCACCCCCCCATCCCTCCCGGGGTTGGGTTTGTAGGGCTTTCCGTCCCTCGCTCCTATTAGTCAAAGTTGTAGGCAATTACCCAACATGACTTTCCATTCTTCGTCCTAGTGGTTACGCAAAATCAAACCCTAGAAGAGTAAAAAATTCAATAGGCGCCCACCCCCCCCCCCCCCCCCCCCCCGGGGTTGGGTTTGTAGGGCTTTCCGTCCCTCGCTCCTATTAGTCAAAGTTGTAGGCAATTACCCAACATGACTTTCCATTCTTCGTCCTAGTGGTTACGCAAAATGAAACCCTAGAAGGGTAAAAAGATTCAGTAGGCGCCCACCCCCCCCCCGGGTTAGGTTTGTAGGGCTTTCCATCCCTCGTTCCTATTAGTCAAAGTTGTAGGCAATTACCCAACATGACTTTCCATTCTTTGTTCTAGTGGTTACGCAAAATGAAACCCTAGAAGAGTAAAAAGATTAAGTAGGCGCCCACCCCCCCACCCCCCCGGGGTTGGGTTTGTAGGGCTTTCCGTCCCTCGCTCCTATTAGTCAAAGTTGTCGGCAATTACCCAACATGACTTTCCATTCTTCGTCTTATTGGTTACGCAAAATGAAATACTAGAAGGGTACAAAGATTCAGTAAGCGCCCACCCCCCGGTGATGGGTTTGTAGGGCTTTCCATTCTGCGCTTCTAATAGTAAAAATTTTAGGAAATCTTCCAACATGCTTTATTACTCAAGAAATACTTACTGATTCCAAATTCTTAATTTTAGAAATAACAAATACTCGTAACGTTAGGTAAATAAAGTATTCTCCAGCATATTAATATTCTACTAAAAACAGATCATTAAAGAAAATAACCAAAAACATATACATATAACTTACTTGTTAAGCATGAAAAGAACGAGAAATAGTTTAAAGCAATAATGAGTTAATAATCATAATAATATAATAATAATCGGTCCAAGCTGCGTCCAAGCGCCTGCATAGCGCAAATAGCACCATCTGGTGCAATAAGCGCTATTTTTTAAACCTACGAGAAAAATAGCGCTTATAGCACTTTGATGCGCTATCGTTGTGCTATATGCGCTATTTTTTTATATCGTTGACTAGAACACAAACAAAAACTTAAAAATAATTTTAAAATTATTCTAATTTATTGAGGGACCGTATACTTACTAAAAAATACAAAAGTTTTCAATAAGTTAGGCAATAGCAAAAAATAGCGCCTAAATAGCGCAAATAGCACCGTCAGATGCTATAAGCGCTATTTTTTTAAGCCTACGAAAAAAATAGCGCTTATAGCACTTTGATGCGCTATCGTTGTGCTATATGCGCTATGCTTTATTTTTTATATCGACGTCCAGAACACAAACAAAAGTTTTAAAATACTTTTAAAATTCTTTTTCTTTATTGAGGGACCGTATACTTACTAAAAAATACAAAAGTTTTCAATAAGTTAGCCAATAGCACAAAATAGCGCCTAAATAGCGCAAATAGCACCCTCAGGTGCTATATGCGCTATCCAAGATCAGCATCACTATTTAAAAGGAAATTAACACAAACACCAATAGGCCAGCGTAGCTCAGTTGGTAGAGCGTTAAACTAGCAATCTAGCGATGGGTGTTCAAATCCCCCCTGGCCATTTTTCTGTAGAAGTTTCATCCATATCCAAAAAAATAGCACATATAGCACCTTCGATAGCGCTTATAGCGCAAATAGCGCATATAGCACTCCCATAAAGCGCTATAGCGTAAATAGCGCATATAGCACCTTCGATAGCGCATATAGCGCAAATAGCGCATATAGCACTACCAAAAAGCGCTATAGCGCAAATAGCGCATATAGCACCTTCGATAGCGCATATAGCGCAAATAGCGCATATAGCACCCCCAAAAAGCGCTATAGCGCAAATAGCGCATATAGCACCATCGATAGCGCATATAGCGCAAATAGCGCATATAGCACCCCAAAAAAGCGCTATAGCGCAAATAGCGCATATAGCAAATTCCATATAATAGCAAATGGCATATAGCGCATAAAAAAAGCGCTATAGCACAAAAAGTGCTATTTCGATTTCGCTTACACGCGTTCGTTACCAGCAAGCTAAACTCACGCATGAACAATCTTCTGATGAAAAGGTTTTCAAAGATTAATGCCGAGACTATTGGCCAGAAATAGATATGATTGGATTGGATTGGGAAGTCTTATTTAGTTAAAATTGTAAACTTATACTTATTATGTTAAACTTTTACAAATTTTAGTGCCGCGTTTTATATTCAAAGAATATTCTCAGCACTACAAGCATGTCACAACGAAATCTATCCCTAACAAATTTAACTTTACTCGCAAAACGTGCTTGTTCTTTCAAGTGTCATTCAATTCTTTGGGAAAGTCTGCTATGTGCGGGTCATATCTGATCCGGCCTAGTAAAAGGTTTTTAATGCGCTGTTGTGTTAGTTGGTGGTGGTGTTTGTTTTATTTCTTGGGCTACTTGTGTCGTTGTAATGACTGACTTCGTGCGGATGGCTGAAGGCCGCTTTGGTCGTAATTTCTAGTTTCTTCTATTGGATTTAGGGACAGTTATAGGTATCATTTTGGTCTGATCATCCTGTGAACTACGCCGGGTATATATTGCACACCGGGTATATATTGCATACTATCAGTGTACCTCCTAGAAGATACGCGGCTCAAATCAGCTACATTAATGTCAAAGCTTCATTGCAAACCCAGTTGCCTAACACAGAGTCAAAATTTTTGGGATAAATTTGGGCTGTTAATTGCCTGAAAATTACGTGCTCATTGCACAAAAATTGCTTTGTGTGACAGTGTCTTTTTTAGCAATTTGTAAGTTGCTTTAAGTTGCTTTGACTGTCACCCGCTTTTGAGTCGGTACAATAGTAGGCTTTAAAAGTGTGCCCTATGTGTTAAGTCTAGGTATACTATAAGCCTATATATTTTTGTTCTAGTTTGTTCTTATTTATGTTCTCCGCATTGTCTACTATTTTTTGTACACAATTGAATAACACACCATTAACTCAGTTAACGACTGAGTTGATCTATTTTTATTAAACTTGTTTTGAAACTATACAAAAAGCCACTACTACTAAAATTACTAAAATTACTAGCCTAGCTAAATGCAATAAGTTCTAGATTATTTGCCAAATGCCAACACCAAAGTTTTACAAATTCCAGCGTATTCTTGATGCTTTCTGTCGTAGGGATTTGACCAGCGACCGGGTGGGGCAAGTACAATACTGGGCATCGCTGCCGGGAGCTCCGTGTAGTCCCATGGGTCCGGGTTTGCCCACAGTTCCGTCCAGACCAGGGTGTCCCACATCTCCTGGAGGTCCCAGACGGCCGGGAATTCCCGGGATCCCATTTTCGCCATGAGGGCCAGGGGGTCCCCGCTTCCCTCGAGACCCCGGGGGTCCGGGCACACCCGTCGGTCCTCGGTGGCCCTTCACTCTTCAGCAGGAATTTTACTCCTTTTACATAGGAGTCTACTTGTTAGTCTATTGGTATTCGACATATGTACATATGTAGTGATATAGACGAAGGACGACTTATAAAAGGGCACAACGTCAAGTAAATCTTATTCCGTGTGCGATACCTATGTACCGCATTAAGATTGTGTTTTGGAATTTTGATGTTGATGGGAATGATATTGTTTTAAAAATTCTAGAACATCATCAAATAGGCTATTATCCTTTTTGCCCAGTTTCGGCTTAAATCCCGTAGTTTGTTATCGTTCTTGGAGTGCGGCTCTTTTTTGACAGAGTCTAGTTTGTAGCGTTCGGCTTCCAAAAAACGCAAATAATCGGAGTTATGGGGTTGATCAGGCTAATCAACTGGGTTAAGCTGGGTCCGGTTATCAGTCTGAAGGAAATTCGGAGCGTTGTCGACTCTATGAATTTTTGGGTCGTAACAATTTGAGGTGTTTCCGAAAAGAATTTCTCATCGTCGCGGTAGTCTGCGACTGGCTATGTTAGCCAGTCGTTTCTGACCTAAAAATTAGAGAGTATAACAGTCTAAAAGAGTATAATTATGGAATTCAGGTGCATCCATGTCTTATTAACATCCAAATCAATCGAGTAATGCATTGATTTTGCAATGCAAACAAGCTCTTCTGCTGAGTGAGGAGTGGTACAATGTGAGGTAGGAGTGTCAATATTCCAAAGGAAATATTAAACGCGGCCATTAATTGTGGATAAAATGATTTTTAAATTCCAATGCCTGTAGGCATTTGCTGCTGAGTTGCTCCAAGGCTTTTCTAGTGAACTCTGAAAATTTTTAAGATCAAAACAAATGAAAAATTTGAAAAAATTAATTAATGGAAAAAATGCGGTCTCACCGAGATTTGAACTCGGATGAGTGGATTTAAAGTCCAGCGTGCTCACCATTACACCATGAGACCACGAAGAATAAAGTGATAACTGCTGCTGATGTAAAAATTTGTGCATTCGTTGACAGATAATAGAACTTCGTAAAACTTCAGAGAGAGCAAATTATATTAAAATAGTGTAATTTATCATGCATGGGTTGCTTGTAGGTTTTGGAAATTGGAACCACAAATCTGATAAAAGGTGTTACGAAGTTTGCATCGGTTTCAATTGTATGTCTTATATGTAGCTTGTATGTACAATGTAGCTCTGTGAAACTTTCTTAGTGCGTCTAAAAGCTACAGCTAGGTCTTTATTTGAGTACAAATTTCTTCCATTTAAATTAAAGTTTCTTTCATTTTTCTTTTCTTTCATTTATATTTTTCTTTCAAATATTTCTTTCTATTTTCTTTCTGACTTTCTTTCTTTCCAGTTTCTTTCTTTGAATTTTCTTGGATTTTCTTTCAAATTTCTTTCATTTTATTAGTAGTTTCTTTAATTTGTATTTATTTTACTACGCTTGGCACCTTTTGACTCAGGCCGCAAGAGTGACAATTATCGCTTCTTGACAGGTGCTCCACAACGCCACAGTCACACGAAACAAACTCCATCAGACTTGTCTGGATATACTAAACTTTAGGGAGGGGCTGAAGCTGAACCCGGTAGCAGTTGGCAGTTGACCAAGGGATGCTGACAGCAATTATGGCTTACATATAGACAATTTTGGAGTTTATTCCAGTGAGGGGTTGGGGTTTGGTGGGTCACTTAGAGGGGGATAATTCTGTGGCTCGAATTCCGGGGGATAATTCGGAAAGGAGCTCACCTGCCCCTCCTAATCAGTAGTAGCCACACATTTCTAGCTGAGGACAACTGGGGGATGGGGGGGGGGGGGGTTGTGAAAACCAAACCGGGGGAGCGGAATTTTTTAAAGTGGGAGCTGTTGGGGGGAGCAATCTAGTAGCAGTTAGAAACTTGGTCTGAAGTTCATGAGTAAATAACATAAGCAGGTTTTACATAACATTACTGCTACTCCAAAATTTAATTACTAATCTAGACATCGCGCGCGAAACAGACTACGCGCTCTTTATGTGCTTATGTAATACATCTGCACCAATCAATTATAATTTGCACATCTGAAGTATCTCCGAAATTGCTTTTCTTTCATTTTTCTTCCTCGTTTCTTTCTAATTTATTTCATTTTCTTTCAATTTTATTCCAATTTCTTCCTCTTTTCTTGAAATTTTCTTTCAGTTTTCTTTATGAGTTTCTTTCTTTCTTTCATTTTTCTTTAAATTTTCTTGGTACTTTTCTTTAAATTAAAGTTTTCTTTCTTTTTCTTTCATTTTTCTTTCCACTCAAATAAAGACTTAGCTGTAGTAATATCAGTAGACGGTTAGTTCAAATGGTTGAACTGAACGTCTGTTCGTGAATCAAAACGGCAGTGGATCGATCTCGCTCTTTTATTAAAATTCCGTTTTGTAAGTTACTTGCCACCTGTGTCGTGTGTGATTGAAAGACACAAACTATGAAGGAAGAGAGAAATCGAGAGGTACCTGCCTTTCTAGTGTTAATTAACACTAGAAATTCGACCTACCCAAAATTACATAGGAGAGTCAGATTCTGAATATAGTATATACGCGGCCCCTGAGGGGGCCGCGTAATAAGCAAAGCAGTGGGGATAAAAATTAGAGATAGTATAAGTATCAAATTGAATAATAAATTTTAATTATAGTAAAAATTAGAGGCATGAAAAAGAGATATACATATCAACAAACTAAAAGAGGCACTCGTGGGTACTGTCCTATTACCTAGTGAATATTATGACGGCTGTCCTATTGAACAATTATGAGATTGTAAAACAATTGGGGAGTGTTTGAAAAAAAGTGCTTGGGATTGGGAGGCTAAACCTTTGTCCGGTTCCGACCCGCGAGCAAATCGCCATCACTTGCCGGACAAATTCTATTCTAGTTTGTAAATGACCGAAAGTGTTCTTACTACTTACAAAACCAAAACAATTTTCAACACCTACCTAAGATTGATAGTGATAGAACAAGCTCTTCTGCTGAGTGAGCAGCGGAACATTGTGAGTCCTGATTGTCAATATTCCATAGGAAATATCAAACGCGGCCACTATTTTTGCGGATAAAGCAATTTTTAATTTCTGATTTCTGCACACATTTATTGCTGAGTAGCTCCAAAGTCTCTCAAACATCTAAAAAAATTATTGAAAAACAGAAAAAATTTGACGACTTCGAGAAAATATAAAATTTCTTAACTCATATCTCATCTGGAAGTCGAACCACAGACCTGTTGCTCACGAAGCGAGCATTATACCATTCGACTACAGGTCCACAAGAGTTAATTTGTCAAAAAGTTCAGTTATCCTCATGGTATGTAGTTACAACTTACAATGTCATGTATCACAACATCAAGCATGTTTTGAAAAATTGGTGTTTATCAAAGCCGATCAAAAATGATAGGGAATTACATAAAAATACGACAATATTAACAAGGGATGAAATAAAAATATGACAGTAAGCAATGGAAAAATTTTAATAGGTGGTGCAGTTATGTATGTACTTAGGAAATCTATCTGCAAATGAAAATACATAGCTTGGTTAGTAGAGCATCTGGTTGTCAACCGAAAGGTTGAGGGTTCAAATCCTCACCACCGACGCAATTTTGTGCTTGCTGGATTGAACGATGCAGAAGTAGAGTAGGTCATGAATGAAAAGCGACCTACCTGCCCTTCCAGTGTTAATTAACACTGGAAATTTGACCTACCTAGAATAACGTAGGATTACGTAGAAAATCTGAATATAGTATATGCGCGGCCCCTGACGGGGCCGCGTAAAAAAGATAAAAAGTATGAAACCGTTCAAAAACTCACCTGCTGCAGACCTGCCATCTTTAACAAATATGGTCTGTCTAGATGATTCTCGGTTTTTGGCTGACTAATTTGCATATCCGTATATACGCAGCCGATGCACGCACAACTTATATGCATGAGACTTGTATTTGTTAAACTTAACTCACATAAACATTAGTTGCAAAAATTGCCGAAATAGTCGCGGCAAGTAATAGCCACGGCAAGGCAGTCTAATTAAAAAAAATTTGCTAAAAATTGGCACAGCTACAGATTGCCGGTTATTTTAAGAAAATCAGTGTATAAAAATCGGATATAAGCATGTAAACTGAATCGCCGTTTGTTTGGAATTTTCAAGGACTAATACCTACATGTGAAACGTACCAGAAAATGTGCTAATATTGTGAAAAAACATGATTGTAATTGCTAGTCGGCTTTATACTGACTTGTGGACAAAAGCTTACGACTGTGGACAAGTACATAGATATATCTTCATCATTATAACAATTGATGGAAAAGTATATAGGTATGACTTAATCATAAATATATCATACCTGTCTTGAAATAACAGTGCAATAACTAACGACAATAACTAAGTGCACGCTGCTAGATTCACAGCGTGCAGTATATTGCACTGCTGTAGGCGTGCATCTTAGTTTATTGCACTGTTATTTCAAAACAGTTATAACATAAGTACATTATAATACTTTGTAGCATGCACTCAGCAATCATTTGCACTGGCACGTGAAGCCCGCGTGCATAAACTCGTGCGCTGCGCGCACTCGTTCATGCACTTGGAGCTTCACGTAACAGTGCGTATAAATTACTGAGTGCACTCTACATCGTGCTATAACCTACACTAATCATTGTTAGTAACATGTTCAGGCAAAGTTTCTTAGAAGATCATATGAATTAAAGTCCATGATAAAATGATAAAAGTTTTAAAATTGGCTCACGTTATTTGTGATTTATTGATAACATTTTTGTCGTTTCTTATCTCCAATGCGTAACGAAAATAACAATACATTAAACAAAGGTTTTACTTTTATTTTGCATTAAGTTAAGCTAAAGTCTACTGTGCTAGTAAAATGTATTTTATATTTTTTATTCTACCCTGTGTTGGTAGTCCGTGTCAGTCACCAAAATTAAAGCTGAGAATAATTAAAAAAAATTTTGTACTTTTTAAAGCTACATAGCACATACTAATAGCACGCTCACGTTAACTACCTGTAAATGACAATTTAGATTTCCACATCTAAATCTGCGTGTTTTAACTGGCTTACCCTTAACCGAAAACCATATAAAAAATAAACTACATATACATACACACAACTCAAGTTCAGTTATGCAGCGCACAGCACGAGTACTAACCTCAACTCAGGTAAAGGGACTAACTAAGGAGACCTACATTTTGTCCGAGCAACCGTGATCAGCCAAAGCTCATTTTTTATAAAAAATGTTTTTTCAGAAGAATACTCAATATGAAGTGTTTTGTTGCAATTTGTGCTGTTTTTCTAACTGCGTCGTATGCGCGGCAGATTCAACCTGAAGAACTGATGGACCCGGTATGTTATACGGTTGGCTTTTGCTTCGACTTAGGTAACATTGTTAGTTTGTCTTTTTGTTTTGCTTTCCATGTTGGTTAGCCATTTCGATGTTGTTTGCTTTTTCTGTTTTTTTATTTCTTTCTTTAACCCTTTGACGCCCAGCCCCAGAGGTTCTCTCTCTAGGCAGCCAGACTTTGACACCTTCCAGTTTTATGGCCATTGCTCAAGCTACGTGCGTCGTAGAGAGCTCGCAAAACCACTATTCGATAGACAATTTAATGGTGAACAAAACGTAATAGCCATTTAAGGTTCTAGGACGCAATGTTTTTGTGTTATAAGCGCTCAAAGATGAAAGTTTGTGTAAATTTTGCGCCATCGCTCAGGCATAAGGCATATGTACCTCACCCTAGAGTATTAACACAGCAACCGCGCGCCTATCATAGTTGACAGCTAAAAATAAACTACAATTTCTGCTCTATCTGATGCACAAAAAGCAGACTGCCAGAGTTGCGATCAAATATCATAATGAGACTGTAAAGAAAATACTACTTTAGCGATGAAAAAAAGTCAAATTTTCACACTGCTTAATCAAGCATAGGTTTTGTTGTGTGGCAGCAGGATTAGAATTGGGCCCCATAAATGCAAAGATCTGCGATTTCTGAAAAACAGTTCGAAGATCAGTTGACTAGAATAAGCTAGTCAAGCTTTATAGCCCCTTTTAAGGCATCCACCATGTGGGGTACCTGAGGTTCCCAGTGCGCGTCAAAGGGTTACATGAAAAACCGATAGGTAAGTAAAATTTTGGGTCCAAAAGCTCAAAAATGAGCAATTTGAAGCAGAATTTTGCTAGAAAAGTTGAACTATACCGAAATTTTCGCCAAATCGGCCATTCACGATACACTGGTTGACTTTTATTTCAACACTTTTTATTTCAACACTTTTATTTTTTTGCATTTATATTTTTAAGCATTTGTAATTGCCTCTAAATTGTCAAAGTTTGCACAAAATCAAATCAGACACTGGTGTAAGGCTGCATCGGGAGAACTCCGCTTACCTTTCTTCACTCATTCACTCAACTTTTACTAATTATCTACTTATGAATACGCAATGTAAAATTATTCCGTACGCGTAAAGTATCTACGGTGTGGCTTGTGTTATGGCCTGCCTTATATTCAGTGTGTCGCGTTAAGCCTGTTTCACACGATGGGGAAAAACGTGGGGAATCCCCACGTGGGGCACCCCATGTGACACCCCAAGGGGTGCCCCGTGGGGCATCATGTGGCATCGTGTGACACCCCATGGGGTGCCCCGCGGGGCACCATGTGGCACCGTGTGGTGGCCCCCGGGGATTCCCCTGGGGTAACGTATTCACACGATGGTGCATGAACGCGCGGGAGTTTGAATTTTTAGGCGAGTAAACGGTCAAAATGCTAAGTATTTACGAAGGTATTACATTGAATATTGACATATGTGATATGTGCCTTGGGCATAAATTACGTGTAAGAATTTATAAAAATTATTTAAATTTTGTAGCTTACTTAAATATAATTCATGAGCTATAGCTCATGAATTATATTTAAGTAAGCTACAAAATTTAAATAATTTTTATAAATTCTTACACGTAATTTATGCCCAAGGCACATATCACATATGTCAATATTCAATGTAATACCTTCGTAAATACTTAGCATTTTGACCGTTTACTCGCCTAAAAATTCAAACTCCCGCGCGTTCATGCCCCATCGTGTGAATACGTTACCCCAGGGGAATCCCCGGGGGCCACCACACGGTGCCACATGGTGCCCCGCGGGGCACCCCATGGGGTGTCACACGATGCCACATGATGCCCCACGGGGCACCCCTTGGGGTGTCACATGGGGTGCCCCACGTGGGGATTCCCCACGTTTTTCCCCATCGTGTGAAACAGGCTTAACGCGACACACTGAATATAAGGCAGGCCATAACACAAGCCACACCGTAGATACTTTACGCGTACGGAATAATTTTACATTGCGTATTCATAAGTAGATAATTAGTAAAAGTTGAGTGAATGAGTGAAGAAAGGTAAGCGGAGTTCTCCCGATGCAGCCTTACACCAGTGTCTGATTTGATTTTGTGCAAACTTTGACAATTTAGAGGCAATTACAAATGCTTAAAAATATAAATGCAAAAAAATAAAAGTGTTGAAATAAAAAGTGTTGAAATAAAAGTCAACCAGTGTTTTGTACTTACGTTGTAGGTACATACACACATACATTGCTCAGAAGGTTATATTCCCAATATAATCCAATTCCTATATATATATATATATATATATATATATATATATATATATATATATAAGCTGTTCGGGTTTTCAGGTTACGTTAGTGTAAATGTCAATTTCTCCCTCAAAACGGGTTATCGAATTTTTAATTTTTGGTCTCTGGTGTTGAGGCCAAAATCAAAGCAATCAAAAACTTTGTTGTAATTCACTTTTATGTGTATGCGTTGAGTTATTTTTCAAATTATTTCGCGACAAATGTTAAGCTTTCCTTCAGGGCAGCGCATTTTGAGCCTGCTGAAATATGCTCTTAGGACTGGACCACTGGAGAGTGGAGGGGGCTTAGGGAATTACATATATGTGTGTGCGGGCTTTCACCTGCCTCATCGGTGCACAAAACTGTTCAGGGCCCGATTTATTGCAGCATTTGTCGTTGAAAAAATTTTCAAGCGCAAACATTTTCAACGACGACCACTAATTGTCCTGTGATTCTGTGTTAAATTCAGCGTTTGCCAATGTTTCAATGAATCTTAATTTTCAACATTTTGAACATTTTGCTTCGAAAATAACGGGCCCAGATAATCTATGTAAATTATATACTATGCTATTACCATAGCTTCGAAATTCATAGTCTTTTGTCTAGTCTAAAGTCATCACAGCCTAAAAATTTATATGCTGATAAAAATAAATAAACAAAAATACATAAATACAAATAAATTTATTGCCAAAATCGCCAGTTTTGAAAAAAAAGTTCAAAACAGTTAAATTATGTGGTTGGTGTGAATTTTCCCCCCGGAAAATCTACCCCGGTGCAAATGTTCCGGGGGGAAAATTTACACCGGGGTAAGTTTTCCGGGGGGAAAATCCACAGGGGGGAAAATTTACACCGTGACACCGGGTCAATTTATGTACGGCTTTAAGTTATGAATTATCCCTAAAGTCTGGCAATACACTGCTTACTAAAACGTCAACTGAAACTTGAAACATAATAAAAAAACTAAAGCTGATACCAGAAAAATTAAATTCAAAGTTACGCTTAGCTGAAGGCAAAAACAAACGTTTCATCAGTTTAGTTACGACTCTGAATGATATAATACAACAGTGTTACTGTTAATAAACTTAAGTTTTGCTACAGTAAGTTATCAAAATTTACTTGCTACAGACTTTGGAATAAAGCAGGTTAGACTTACTTAATTCTTTACTCAAAGTCTTAAGCCCGGTTTCTACTTGTTCTAAAAAACATAAGGACCAGGAACCGGAATATTTTGTGTCAGCTAATGTGTGGCTTTAACGTAATTTTTTTGTATAACTTTTTGCCCACGAGCTTGACTAAACACCAACGTTCTTTGTGCAAAATATTGGCCTATTTGGCCAAATTCTTGAAACTGCTTAAGGACACATTGATAGGGACGAAAATAAGGACGAGTAGGAACCGGGCTTTAGTTGTCAATTTCTTAACTATTGATCGGTACTGTATTTCAGTTCCAACTGATCTACTACAACGGCTACTCAGCGGAGCAATACACAGTCGAGACTCCAGACGGATACCTGCTGGGTCTATATAGAATCGCCTGTCCCCGCGACAACGCGACCCAGTGCCAAACATCCCGCCCCGCTGTGTTCCTCATGCACCCACTCCTCTCTTGCTGCACCTGTTGGCTGACTAACTTGAGGAACGAAAGTTTAGGTAAACCAAAAATTGGTTGTACTAAGTTGAGTTATGTCGTTGGTGGCGTGATTATTTCGTAATTTTGCCGCCTGAACTGACATGCATTTTATGAGACAAATTCTATTCTATTAAGTTTGTCAAACATGTAATTTTTGTGCCAAATTGAGATTTATTTATTCTATACACAAAAAATCAATTGAAACACTTCTGTCAAATGTTTAAAACGTCAAAAAAGAGTTCAAACAGCAACAGAAAGTACATATGTACACATTTTATATTTATCACTTTTTGGTTTTGTCCATATTGATCCTTATTGTTGTCGCTATGTCTTTAAACTTTTCAAGAAACTTATTGCCCAAAATTAGTGAAAATCTGCATGAACAAAGCCCAAATCAACTCCAAATCGCGTGAGAAATCGAGTTTGTTAATTCTACACAGCAGCTGACCGAAACTAGTCCCTGTCCCTGTCCCTGTGTCCTTAAGGACAAGTATGAACCGGTCTTTAGGACAAAACAACTCCATATGGCGGTGTTGTTTTGTTTTAGCTTACGTTCTGGCAGACGCCGGATTTGACGTATGGTTGGGCAACGTCCGTGGGAACACTTACTCCCGCCGCCACAGAACACTGAATCCAGACAAAGACGCAGACTTTTGGAAATTCAGGTCAAAGTTCAATTAATTTCTGCATGACAAGTCTACTGTAAGACTTTTATAAAGGCTGTACAGTGTACATACATATATAGATTCGACCATTTCTGTATGTGGAATCTACTAAGACATTTATAAGGCTGTACATATGTACATAGATCCGAATTGTCGTGAATAGCTGTAGGTTATGTACATGCGTTAAATTGTGTAGAAAAACATATTTGATATTCTGTACCTGATTTTTGTTGTGCCATAAAGTTGGCCAATCCTTAAACTTTGAAGTCGCTTTAATTATTTCGTAATTGTACCGGCTGAACAGACATACGGCTGTAAGTATGAATCGCCTCTAAACATAAATTAGATAGAACGGAATGGTTGTTTTAGTTTCGACGAAATGGCGCAATACGATCTGCCGGCGATGGTGGGGAAGGCTCTGGAAGTGAGCGGTCGCGACCAAATCTATTACGTCGGCCACTCACAGGGAACAATGATTGGATTTGCCAGTTTTGCCAGTGACCTGCAATTTGCAAAACAGGTCGGTAGGTTTGTAGGATAAGCTAAGCTAATTTTACAACGATTTAGGTCAAGAAAGGGAGGCTGACTCTTGCTGAAAAATAGACAGCATCAGCATCGGAATGACCCAGGGGGTTTTGAACTACCTATCTCTGGATCTGCAGACCAGCGCTTTACCATTTGCGCTACTGGACCGATGATGAGCTGTCATTAATTCCTGTAGCTGTAAGTGCTTTAAGGGGCTATGTTATGGTCTTCACATTGTAAGTTAAAGAAGCATGTTTGAAAACAAGGGTCAATGTGCCAATAACTTACGTATTTACCAAAAACAGTGCAGCAAAAATGAACCAACAGCTACAAATGTGAACAAATACCGTGAGAAACTTCTACCGTAAGACTTCTACCGTAAGATAAATTCAGTAATCTAGAAACGGAGCTTAAAAAGGATTAGCCAGAATTTGTTATACAAACAAATTACCGTAATGTTTGTAGACAAACCCAGAATCTGCCGGCTGACATACACAACCTCGACCCCACGTACATAACATCGACTTATCAAGTGTGGGTTGCTTTGTTCAGTAGATAGATAACAGTAGGTATTATAACAGTTTATTGTCATACCAACACACACGGGGTGCGTCGTTATAGTATACAGCCGTACTGGTATACAGCCGTCATGGTATACAGCTGACCACTTGCCCCAATTTCAGCCGTGATGATATACAAAAAAGTCGGAATAGTATACAAGATAATTTTTCTCGGTTTCAGTCGTGATAATATACAGCCGTCATGATATGCAGCCGTGATGGTATACAGACGTCATGGTATACACATAACAGGCAACAGTATTTCAAAGTTACCTGCGCTCTATTCTATGTTAATATATTTAGCAAAACAAAGACAAGTAAAAGTTAATGTAATGTGCAGTTTGAGTTACCACAGCGGTTTGTGTTGTTCTTGTAGTTGACACTTGCCAAATTTAGCTAACAAAGGTCGGAGTTCATGTCAGGATCATCTATCGTGTTAAACAAAGCGGACTAACAGAAAAGTTTTTACATGCGGTTAAGCCTTTAATTTTAAATTGAATTGTTTGCGCGCGCATAACTAAGCATTTGTATACCATCACGGCTGTATACCATCTGTATATCACGACGTTCACCACACACACTACATATGGCGTTTGCTACCGTAATCTTTGTGCAAAGTGGGTATTACTATTAGTAGTTGTTAATAATACTGTTTGTCGGCGCTACGTGGAGTCGAGACTGTGTATGTACACGATGTTGGTTAATTAAAGTCAATTATCGTACTGTTTTGTAAAAAGAGGTACAAGGTTACATAACTTGTAAGTAGTATAGTAAGGGGATCTCAGGGCTGATTGGGTAGGGTTCAGGAGCCTATCTTTAGCGTGTAAAATCCTGTGGGGAATTGGGTAGGGTTCAGGAGCCTATCTTTAGCGTGTAAAATCCTTCGTGCTGCAGTCTATCGATTTGGGTAGGGTTCAGGAGCCAAGCGTGTGGTTAGCTAGCTGGCTGGCTTGCATGACAGCTGACGCTGTCAATTATTTTTTAAAAATTTGTAATATTTTTTCAATTATGTTTAGTTAATAATTTTCACCACTAATATTTTTAAATTGTTTGCAAATTATAAATTTTATGCAAGTACTACTGAAAAATGAACAATTTTCTTGGAGTCTAAAATATGTTTAATTTTTATTTCAAAATTATTAATTAATAATTTATGTAATTAAATCTTATTTTTTATATCTAATTAAATCTTAATTATATTTTAAAACCTGGTAAATTTTCACGTAATGTGGTGAGTTTTTCAAAAGACTAATGCAAATGAAATTAATGCTAGCAGTGTGTGTGTGTAACAGCTGCCTGGTTGTCTTACGGTAGTTTTTCCTATGTTGACACCGCACATTTTACGGGCATGGAAGATTTCTCAGCCGTAGTAGATCCGATGAACACGATCAATACATCATATTGTAGCTAATTATGTGTAGTACAAGTTGATATAAAAAGTTAAGCTAAATTCCAACAGTCAGGGTAGATATACCTGTTTTAGTACAAGCCCCTCAATTTTCAAGCCCTGTGTGCCTATGTTGACACCGCATGGAGCATGGACGATTTCTTAGCGGTTATAGGTTCGATCAAGACGATCAATACGTCATCTTATAGACAATTATGTGGACTACAAAATGATATACTCAGCTAAGCTAAATTCCTACGCTAAAGCCAGATATACCTGTTTTAGTAAACCCTATGCTAGTTTTTGGTAGTAACCACAATAAGTGGAATTGCGTCGGTCTAGTAGGTATGACAGAATGTGTGACGTCATTGCTAAATGACAGTATTATGAGTCATAGCGTCGGCTATAGCTGTCAGAATTGTAGGTAAATTGGCATTTTGGCGTCATCAGCTGTCATGGATGATTAATTGTAGGTAAATTGACTTTTTGGCGTCATCAGCTACCTAGGGGGAGCACTGCCGTAAGTAGCAGTATATATTTTGTCAATACCTAGCCCCCTCTAAAATTATTTATTACATAGCCCCCTCCTTGGCAATTACCTAGCCAATACTTATTACCTAGCCAATACTTATTACCAGGCCCCTCCTTGGCAGTCACCTAGCCAATACTTATTACCTAGCCCCCTCCTAGATAATTACCTAGCCCCCTCCGTCAAGTATAGACAAGTGGGGCTCGATCTAAGAATAACTACAAAAAAACACAGTAAATTTCAATAAACTTTATTATTTACGATAAACAATATAATTACGATAAACAATATAGTTACGACAAACAGTATTACAAAATAAATCTTAGTACGATAAACAATGACAGTTATGCAATATTATGTAATAGTACGCAATGATAATAACAATTAACAATACAATGTGTCACCATTCTTGAAGATGCATGTGTAAAATTTTGATGTTTAGTTGATTTTCTCCAAAATCGGTCAACGCATCAGCGAGTTGACTCTTGTATATTGTTCGGCTTAACTTCACTACGCCATTCTTGTCGGTGATGTGTACATGTAGGAAATCTTGGGTTGGTACACTGGAGACGAAACGTAGCGACAGCAAATGATTCAACTGAGCCGATGTAAGTGGTGCTCCGTCTTCTGTAAAAACTTGATATTCCACATAACGGGCGTTGTCTGTTGAAATTACACCCTTTTCCACTTTGACATTGGGCATCTTTTTGTTCTTTTGAATGTGAAAAATGTTAATCTTTAGGACTTTTTTCTCGTAGTTGCCAAGCGTAAGTTCACCTTTCGTAGTAAACTTGTGATATAAAATATTGTTATAAATATCCTTGACGATTACCAGTAGCCAGTCTTTTGCCTTACAACCAGCCAGGTGAACATCTAGGACATCATTTACAGCATCTTGAGTTAATACTGGTCCTTCTCGGCTGCCAACAGTTAGGTGCAAGGTCTTTACCGAGCTGTCAGCAAAGGACTTGTCGACTGCAGTGGTTGTGAGCAACATGATGGTAATATAGCAAGTATAGCAAATTCTGTACTAGCAATGAGTGTCTGTCCGAGCTTTTATTGATTCCGACACTCGCACGACTGACCTCCTCTTGATCCATGTATTTTAAGTTTATCCGTGAAATTCTTAACTATAGTGTCATTCTGTGATGGTCGTTGTCGTAACTGACGTACAATATCTTCTAGTAAACATCCACGACATCGTTTATACAAGAAATAAAAACAATATTCTCCACAAACATTAGTATTTAAGTTTTGTAGACAATAAGGATTATAGATCAAATTGCCTCCGATTTTTTGAATGTATGTTTTAAATATATCGTATGGTTCAATACCATAACTATCAAAATACTCAATATATTTGTCTATATAGAATGCTACCCAATGCTTGCCTGGTTTGCTTGCCGGGTCTGTATTTGCAATAAAACAAGCTGGTCTAACAAATAGTTTAGGTAACTGATCCGAGGCAAAAACCCCCAGAAAATACTTTTTCATACACTTGTCTCTTGCTATAACCCTCTCCAACTCTAGAGTATCCATAACAGCTATTTATTCTGATGTTAAAGTATCCTTAAAGTATCTTTAAAGTTAAAGTTAAAGTTAAGGAATTTAGCTTAACTTTTTATATCAACTTGTACTACACATAATTAGCTACAACATGATGTATTGATCGTGTTCATCGGATTTACTACGGCTGAGAAATCTTCCATGCCCGTAAAATGTGCGGTGTCAACATAGGAAAAACTACCGTAAGACAACCAGGCAGCTGTTACACACACACACTGCTAGCATTCATTTCACTTGCATTAGTCTTTTGAAAAATTCACCACATTACGTGAAAATTTACCAGGTTTTAAAATATAATTAAGATTTAATTAGATATAAAAAATAAGATTTAATTACATAAATTATTAATTAATAATTTTGAAATAAAAATTAAACATATTTTAGACTCCAAAAAAATTGTTCATTTTTCAGTAGTACTTGCATAAAATTTATAATTTGCAAACAATTTAAAAATATTAGTGGTGAAAATTATTAACTAAACAATTGAAATTGAAAAAATATTACAAATTTTTAAAAAATAATTGACAGCGTCAGCTGTCATGCAAGCCAGCCAGCTAGCTAACCACACGCTTGGCTCCTGAACCCTACCCAAATCGATAGACTGCAGCACGAAGGATTTTACACGCTAAAGATAGGCTCCTGAACCCTACCCAATTCCTCACAGGATTTTACACGCTAAAGATAGGCTCCTGAACCCTACCCAATCAGCCCTGAGATCCCCTCACTATACTACTCTTGTACAACTAACAAAACAAAAACAAACATTTACTACAGATAGAAAGCGTGCTGCCATGCCACTAAGATAAGTAAGTGGCGCAGCTTTCATTTGTCAGATTTTAGAAATAAAATGCTATTTTTCTGACTGCTTTAGATCAAGCATTATTTCGCTCTGGCCCCCATCACCACGCTGGGTCACATGCAAGGCCCCTTGCGATTATTGGCTCCGGGAACTTCTTTTCTGCAAGTATGGGCAATTTAATACCTATTTGATACGTAATATGCTTTAATTTTTAGAGCCAGCTTATTGATTGTTTATTTTTATTTTTATATAGGAATTTTTATTAACTAGATTAAGCTTACGGTGATAACTATAAGGATGTCTACCTATTAAATTTGGCAAAACTACAATATTTAAACAATTGCATCTACTTGCGAAATGTCACTAATATTCTTTCATTCTATGCTAAGTATTCAGTTATTGACTTCAGTTAATACTTAATATCAAGAGTACATAATAGTGTCTCACTCTTTATAGAAGAAGAGTGAGACACTCTCCTTTCTGCCTGTGTTATAGCGCAGGCAGATGCGCTCGTCATTTCCAGCCCACATGTTGCCGTTTTGTGCAACATGTGGGTAGCCAATCAGAAGCGACCTTTGTTTCTGATTGGCTGGACGCCTGTGCACGTCCTCCAATCAGCACGCAGGCGGCCTCACGTGCTATTGCCTGAAAATTGTCAAAAACACATTTAACTGACCAGTTAACAACATATTCAGCACATACTAGCAATAATCCCTAAAACGCCGATAAAATTCCCAAAAAAAAAAAAACCCCAACCCGACCGATCATGGCAAAATTTAACAATGAAATGGCTGTAATGGCGGCCAGTGTGCTGATTGGAGCACGTACACAGGCGTCCAGCCAATCAGAAGCAAAGGTCGCTTCAGGATTGGCTACCCACATGTTGCATCAAAACGGCAACATGTGGGCTGGAAATGACAGAGCGCATCTGCCTGAGCTATAACACAGGCAGAAAGGAGAGTGTCTCACTCTTCTTCTATAA
The DNA here is from genome assembly GCA_030248245.1 of Trissonchulus sp. WLG1_4. Lineage (NCBI taxonomy): Eukaryota > Metazoa > Nematoda > Enoplea > Enoplida > Ironidae > Trissonchulus > Trissonchulus sp. WLG1_4. The sequence continues at coordinate 36,119 of JASANF010009267.1, forward strand.
CTCAGCTAAGACACTATTATGTACTCTTGTTAATATCACAGTAATGATTAATATCCAGTCAAAATAATTTGTGAAAAAGTTAAAATACTGTGGTTAGTGTCGAATCGTGTTACATTAGCTTAGGCAAAGTTAAACCAATTTAAGGTGGTAGTGTCGCCAAAGCAGTTTTCCTCATAGGCTGCAAAATGACAACTTTTTGATTTGAAATTGTACGTTCACTGAGAAACTACTGAAATACCATATGGTGTCAAATAAATACTGCCAGACACTAGACTACCAATATCTACCAATATTTTTAACCAATCACCATTTGTGAGCCAGACATCACACAATAGAGACATAAAACTCGCAGAAAAATCAAGCCAGATATCAATTGGCCAGAGTTTTTGAAGTACATGGAAGGATTTGAGACACCATTTTTTGCCACAAATAAGAAAATTGAAAAATATAAGCTTCGTTTTGCTTTTGATTTCAAAAATGTGTCTAAATTTTTTACAATTTATCATTATTGCTGTGAGTACCTTACAGGTTACGCACAGTTTCACAGTTCAAACAGGCATTACTCCACAACGACTCAAGCAATTTGCACCAAATTTTGTGTGCATAAACTAGAGCATATGTGCTTTTACTTTGGGCAAAGAATCTGAACAAAAAGTTTGTTAATTGTGACGAGAATTTATCAGAATGTGAATAGCTTTTTAAAACGTCATTTTTCCGACTTTGCGACTTCACTGCTAACTGTATGCTGCATCAATTTTTCTGAAACTTAGCAAAAATATTTGCCTTGAACATATTTTTAGAATATATAAAGAACAATGACCTATCTTTCACTGAAACAGTTTTATATTCGCGCAAAGTCGACAGCTTTCGCGACACTACCCCCTTAAGTGGGCCTGTTAAGGGTGCCTGTTAAAAACTATTACAGACCGAATATTGTTTGTAACTGGGTTCGGTTTCGGACTAAAATGTAAGCAGGTGCC
>JASANF010009268.1:0-20284 GCA_030248245.1 Trissonchulus sp. WLG1_4
CCAGTTTAGAAGCACGCAGTATTATATCATTACTATTTGCCGTAAGTCATCAGTACTGAGTGGTCGAGTGGTTAGTATGTTGGGTTAGCAACTTTGAGGTGCTGTCGTCGATTCCTAGATGATCACTTTTTGTCAGACTTTTGCAGTTTCAAAGTACCTTATCACAAACCAGTAAAGCAGCAATCACTGATTGTTGAACAAGGCATTTTAGCTGTGACACATGCAGAGCAACGGTAAAAGACGTGTAAAACACACTCCGCACATTGATACTTTAACGCTACTTTAATTTTAAGATGACAGAATCAGAATTACAAAAACCTGTTGGGCTGTGGCCCAACAGGAAACAAGCAACAGCTTGCTGCAAAGAAAATTAGTGCAAATTTTACAGTAGTTTGTCATGTTTGACAAAAAACCTGTTGCGAGCTCATATTCTATTCAAACTTAGACCCAAACTCTCACTAAACTGCAAAACTCTTTACAACACGTCCTGAGGCAGTGTGGCGCATAAAACCAGATAAAAGCCAAGCCATTTTTAGAGCAAAGAGCTGGATTTGAATTATAGCCAAATCAAACGGGATAAAACCACAAAAGTTGTCACGAAGTTTTTTCTTAGACACAGTTTGTAATTTTCACTTGTTGACTTGGGCAGTATCTTGGAAACATATTTGAAAGGTAACAAACATATGGTAACACAATACGTGTTTACAAAAAATGTTTACAAACAAAAGTTTACACAATAGAATAAAATTATGATGGAGGACAAGGAGCACTGGTTGGTTTTATTTTCCGCCTAGGAGCTTCGCCAAGCCCAATTCTGTAAGCGAACATAAGCGGACTAACATAAGCATTACTTACATAGGTAACAATGGCTCGCCTGCGCTCACCCACTTTGATTAGGGGGCATCCCGGAAATCAAGGATTTGGCCATATTTTTTAAAAACAGCGAACATTACCTATAATTCTTGAAGGAAAGTTGCCCAAAATACTATTTCTGATGTTTTGACGTGCATATCTCTATAGCAAAAAAGTTAAAAAAAGTTGACAATTTAGTGAATTTATTCAACTTTCACGCAAATTCAGCAAGAAAGCCAGTGCATCAATTTTCGATGTTTTGCAAAGAGACGATACGCAATTTTTATTAGTCGTAATAAAAAGTTAAACAAAATTATTGGGTTCTGTGCCAAAAAATTGCACAAGAAGCCCTTTTCAGAAGCATGTGACTCAAATATAGGTCGTGTGAATACGAAACCAATTCTTCGGCATTTGATTACAAATTACTGGTAAGGTAATTTTCTACAAAACTTTGCACAATTATTGCCTTAAACTTTGCGCAGTTGAACAATTTTTTAGTTCTTAAAATAAAGTTAGAAATTTTTTAATATGATTTTTAATGCTCAGAGTTCGACTTCGAAAACGCATAATGACCATTTTTATCCAAATTCTACAAGATTGTTAAAAATCAAAATATTGTTCAAGTAGAGAAGCACAACGAACGAGTATGCTTTTCGCGAACATTTATGCATCTGAGTTGAGAAAAGAAAACGCTCACAAAGTCACAATATTCATTTGTAACTGCTGCATCATTACTATAACTTTAGCTACTTACACGGCCAATTATGGTGACAATACGATCCGGTTCATCTTGTGATACCGCTGTATTGGTACTGTAAACGTTGCTTATTCCAGTTTCGGTTATGGTGCTAATGCGGTTCGATTCCTCATTTGTATTTGCCACCTCGCTACTACAAGTTTTGTTTATTACACTATCAATTGCCGTGCTGATACACTCCAGTTCTACTTCTGATACCGCTGCATTCAGCATACACAGCTGCATTCGAAGACTACACTCACACACATACACATTAAAACTGCGCCAATGCATTAAGAAATCCATAAGCATTGCCTTGACGCAGTGCACGATCATAGAATTGCATTGAAAACGCAGTCACACAAACACACACAGATGAACCGAATACCAAACGCTAGTGCATTAACGCATCCACAGACACTGTTCTGAACATTGATACACACACACACGCACACACAAGTATGCTTAGATTTATCACGTAGCCTAGCGTTTTTGTTCTGGACCATCATAAGGACCTGTTGCGGTGTGCCGCAACTACGCCACTGAAAGGCGTGATTAGTTTGTCATTTCGTCAACTGACCGACATACGGCTGTCAGTATGAATCGGCCCATAACTTAACAACTGGGCTCCGAAATTCAGAAAATTCCGATGTTGTTCAGTGAGATCATCAAGTTTTTATTTGCTGAAGACCAGTTATAATGCTACACCAAGTTCTAAGTCACTTACATTTTGCAAATCTGGAATTCATACAGCTGTTTACATTGGCTGCATATCTAGGTTTGCACGGTACAATTAAGATCATGAAACACTACCTGACTAGCTACATACGTATCATAATTTGCTGACAAAAAGCACTTGTGGCCGCTCCACTTCTGAAGCTATGGGTGCCATATAGTGATGGGACAAGGCCAGGGCCCAATTTTATAAAAATTTCAACTAGAGATCGGCCGCTAAGCCAAGTGTCGGCCCCGGGCCGGCCCGGGGCCGCAGCCATTTTCACCGGGCCGGCCCGGGGCCGGCCCGGGCCCGGCATCGGCCCGCGGCCCGCCACCGGCCCGGGGCCGTTGCAGTCGGCCCGGGGCCGGCCCTTTCGGCCCGGTCGGCCTGGCCGGCCCGGTCAGCCCCAGCCGGCCCGCTGTTTGCCGGGAATCGGCCCGGGACCGGCCCGGTCGGCCCGGCGGGTCCTGGTTGGCTTGATCAGTAATAAAGACTGATAAAGTCCAAGGACGACTGTAACACACTAATAATTTACATACAACTGTAACTTTTTGCATTACAAACACAAAGCTGCCTCTTAAAGTATGGTGCAGTGTTATTCCCCAGCTGTTGCTTTGATAAGATAGCGCGAGCTTTCGGACCTTACACTCTAGCTGTAGAATGAACCAATGAATAGCAGACGTCGAACGGAAAGCTAAAAAACTGAAACTTGTATCAGTTTTGTTGTAGGTGGGGTGCACCCCACTCCACCAAATAAGTCAATAAACTTAAGTCTCAGCTTAGGCGTTTACAAAAAGCTTCAACTGCATTGTTGCAGCGCACTTGAGTTAATTTTTAAATTTAAGCCTGAGATACATAAGTATAGTCCACCCGCCGTTGGTTTTATTTCCCGCTCACAGCACTTGCTTTTAAGTACATTCATATTAAACTGAAGACAAAGCTCGCTAGTTGCCGTGAAGACCAGTTGCTCTACGGAGGTTTGTTTGTTTGTGACGTCCATTCTGTATGTATAACTTCATTTGATTGGTTCGAGGCTGAAGCTCCACCCCGCGGCCCGGTCGCCCCGGCTGGCCCGGTCGGCCCGGTCGGCCCGGGGCCCGCCACCGGCCCTGGCCGATCTCTAATTTCAACGCCCAACGGGGCTCAACGGGCTGTTGAAATTTTTATAAAATTGGGCCCAGAAGCCGCCGCCATTTCTTGAACAAAAGTGCGAACGGTCGAGCAGGAAAGAGAAAGTCTGTTGAGACGTCTTCTGGTGGTGGACTAGAAAAAAAAGATCTGTTGGATTCTGATTTTGGCCATCAGTAGATATTGTAGCAGCATGGTCACAGGGCAGGTCGGGTTCGCCGAAATGTAGACATAATAGCCCTGATAGAACTGGTCCTTTTTTGCCTTGAGCAAATAAGTGATCACAGGAGAAGGGTCTGGTGCTATTGTCAGGTCCTAGAGTTGGACCGGCGCGAGTTTGGGAAGCAATTTTAGAACTAACAAAGTCGGGGTGGCACCGAGTAGAACTGTTATTCGGTATGACGACTTAAGGGGGGATTTATATAAAAGAAATTGAGTAGTATTTACCAATCCACGCCAAAACGTTGGGCGTGTGATGTATATTTTTTCATAATATAATATGGTTTGTCAGATTTCCACAGAAAAGACCTAAACCCGCCTTTGCTCTATGTAAAACTACTAGCCTAGCCATAGACATATCCTGCATTCTGCAACAAGCTCTGGTCCGTATCCGAACTGCGAACTAGGGCCGCCTCTGGTGCATTCTCGGGCAAAGTGGCCAATTGCTCCGCAGCTGAAGCATATGCCCTTGATGATGATGGCATTGAGGATAGCGGAGGACGAGGTGGAGGGTTGACTTTCACCCCCCCGTTGCTGAACGGGCTGCCCCGTTTCCTTGCCCCAGATGTGGACGGCCTTTGCCTCTGAGCCGTCATCATTTTGACGGTCTGGTGAAACCCCTAGCGGATTACTGTCTAGAACCCCTTTATTGAGGACCCCGTCTTCATGGCGGAAACGGTAGGCTGTTTGAACTTGTCTGCGATAAAAAAAGTCTGCTGGCGATCCTCGGCACGGGTTCCGGCGGCGTCCAGAATCTTAGTGGCTTTTTTGAAGCGTCTGAATCGACCTCTGTTGAGTTTGGCTAGGACTTCGGAGGCTTCGGTGAGCAGCGTGAGTAATTGCTCACTATAACAAAAGGTCGTATTAGTAACATGCTAGAAATTAGTCGCATCCAGATCAGGGATGTTCAAGTTACTTCATGTTAATTCTAACTCAGTTAAGTTAGGCAAAATTAAATCAGTTATCAGTTAAGTTAACGTAACTGATAACTGATCACTTTACTGATTTTAATTTCAGTTACATGTGTAGCGTACTGATTTACACGTCAATAGCAGTTGATAAACTTCGTAGGTCAGGTCCCTAAGTTTTGCCCAGTAACTACAAAGATTAGGCAACACGAGACAATGCAGCAGCGTCGAAACAAAACACAAAACCGTATAGTTTACTCACAAACAGTAAACGGCAAACCAAGTTGATAACATAAAAACGTCAGAGGGGGGGAGTCTTGAAGAGCTACGTAACTGAGTCTAAAATGGGACCGCTAGCTCTCAGCAGGATGGTAGCAAAACTGCGTGACAAACATATAACCTAGTCTTATATACTGTCTTGTGCATGTCGTAGCTTGCCTGTTAATAATAGTTTGGCATTTCTAAATGTTAAGATGTCTGCTGTCAGAATGTCAACTTGGTAGCAAGAAATAAAAGTCAATACGTAAGCTAAAATAATTAGCTAATATCTATGTATATTTAGCTTCTGCTGCAAACACTTTTTTAGTTTTATCAAGGTTTCTAGGTTATATTAATGTCTATAAATTAGATTTATAACAACTGTGATAATTTTTATTCATATGTATGTGCTGCTTTAATTTCTTTAGGTAGGTATGTACCTGACTACTAGCCCGGGAAAATTTCTAGTGCGCTCTAGCGTCATAAAAATTAAAATTCTTTCTAAAAGCTGATTAACAATCACCTCAGAACTAAATCAGAAAGTCGATAGTATCAAATTTAATTGAGGATGCGTTTTGACCAAGAGTTCAGAGTTTTTGGTGCGACGGCACGTAATTTTTTAGTATATCAAAATACTCCCCCAGTCAAGCTGACCTCAGCACACAGCAAATGTGAAACAAGCACTTCTGTTGACGAGCGCACATAATTTGACATGGCGACAATAAGTATTATTTTACCGTATCGGTAAAATTAAGCGCGGCACGCAGCAAGATTTTTTGTCAGTACCTACTACTCAGTTTTTCATTTTTCATCGAGTCTGAATGAGTCTGAAAACCTGTTCGACGATTACGTTTTCCGTATGTATAAGTACACACAATTTAAGAATTGACCTGTGATTGAGACTGCTATGGGCGTAGCGGCTCCTCCCACAATTAGATTATATAAGTACCTGATGTGCTGTGGCGCAACAAAAATTGGGATTTCATAACAATTTGGTTTATAACATTGACACACATGTCGTTATGATTACGCTTTAGCTCCAAAAAAAGGAATACACATGGAGGATAGACAAGTTATCACAATCCACGAAGTCCCACTTTTCCATTCTGATATCACTAGTCTACTACCAACCAACTCCCTTTCAGACGCCATTGTTGATGTGGCACTATCAAAACTGCTGTTTTCTAATCTACAAAATGGAAATAGTGGCGTTATGATAATTCCCACAACTATGACCCTCTCAGAAAACCTAGTAACAGAATTTTTCACAAGCTGGATTCAAAAAACGAGGAAGCTCCTGAAATTATACTAGCTCCTCTTTTCTGGGGTAACGCGTCGGCGACAAACAGACAGGCTCGAGAAAGTGGTCACTGGTCACTAATATCAATATATGTAAACATAAAAATGGTGAGACATCTTGACTCGTTAGCTGGCCATAACAGATTTGAAGCCTCCACTCACCAAACTAAAACAATACAACAGTTGATAAACCTTACGTCCGAGACGTGGCCTAGAAAGATGTTCCCACGGTCTCCAATACGGGACAGAGTTATGCTTCCACAGCAGTGGGATTTATTTAGTTGCGGAGTGTTTCTGTGCATCTTTGCGGAAAATATACTAACTAGAACTAACCTTAGCGCTCCGGTAAACTGTACTGACCTGCTGAATTGGCGAATAAACATGCGGAAATTTATCAAAAACTTCCAAGTGCAATCACTAGTTAGCCAAAACACTTCCATTAGTTAAAGCAAGAGTACATAATAGCTTCTCACTCTATATAGAAGAAGAGTGAGACACTCTCCAGCCTGCCTGTGTTCTAGCACAGGCAGATGCGCTGGTCGTTTTCAGGCTACATGTTGACATTCTATGCAACATGTGACTGGCCAATCAGCGCGTAGATTCCCTGCGTAACACACTTTAGCATATAATCGCTGATGCGTTGATAAGCATTAAGATAGGGATAAAAGCTTAATAACTCATTATTTATTCATAGTCTGCTTGTAAAAACATTAAAAAATGTTTGCAGATACCTTTGGGGATATTTTGGCAAACTTTCAGCGAAATTGATTGAGAAACTTTTGAGATATAAACTTTTCTGAATTTCTTCACAGTTTCTCAATCAATTTCGCTGAAAGTTTGCCAAAATATCCCCAAAGGTATTTGCAAACCTTTTTTAATGTTTTTACAAGCAGACTATGAATAAATGATGAGTTATTAACCTTTATCCCTATCCTGTTTTATGATTGGAGCACGTGCACAGGCGTCTGCCAATCAGAGAATAGAAGCTCGCTTCTGATTGGCCAGTCACATGTTGCATAGAATGTCAACATGTAGCCTGAAAACGACCAGCGCATCTGCCTGTGCTAGAACACAGGCAGGCTGGAGAGTGTCTCACTCTTTTTCTATATAGAATGAGACGCTATTATGTACTCTTGGTTAAAGTATACCAATAGAACCACCCGTGTTAGCACAAACTAACAATAACCATAACAGTGGTCATAACGTATACACTCCCCTAACTCGAAAACCAAAAGCATCGTTAACAAAACGAAATCTGCAAACCTCAGGCTCCATAAAAAACATATGAGTCACTTTCTGAGAATTTCGACCAGAATAGGCCCTTTGTGGCCAAAAAAACAGAAGTTTCTTCGATTTTGCTGATTTTAATTCGATATAAGCACATAATATGATTTATTAAGTGTGCCAAATATAATCTAATACCAATTCTTATTTGTCTAGTTACAGTACAATGACAGTCAAAATAGATAGAGTAATAGTAATAGTAATAGATAGATAACAGTAATAGATTGGTCAAAATTTAACTTTATGTCTCATAACTCAAAATATCCCAGTATGTGAACTTATTCATGTTGGGTATGTTTAGACCTATTAGTGGTCAATATATGCTGAAAATATAAAGTTGCTGCCGGTACTGGGTCACAGTTAATTTTTTCCATATATCACCTTGTATAACTGAGCTTTGACTGTATGCTGTAGTTCGGTCATCACAAACTAATTCAATAGTACGTTTTGGAATGGGTTTGATACTTGCCACACGAATACACTAGATGTTGCTACTTATGCACACAAAATAGTAGACACATAACAGTTTTAGTTTTCATGTTATAACACTCTAATTACAAATTCTTGACTGCAACAACTGGGGGCCAATTGAACATTTTGCTCAATATCTAAAGTTTTTCTAGCACGGGAACTTATTCAAGTTAGGTAAGTTTAGAAGTATTAGTTGTCAGTATATGCTGAAAATATAAAGTTGCTGCCAATACTGGGTCATAGTTAAAATATTCCATATATCACCTTGTATAACTGAGTTGCGACCATATGCTGTAGTTCGGTTATCACAAACTAATTCAATAGTACGTTTTGGAATGGGTTTGATACTTGCCACACGAATACACTAGATGTTGCTTCTTATGCACACAAAATATTAGACACTTAATAGTTTTAGTTTTTATGCTACAACGCGCTAATCACAAATTCTTGACCGTAGCAACTTGGTGCGAATTGAAGAATTTGCTGCATATATCAAAAATTTTTGGCACGTGCAAAAATTCAATTGGAAACATTTAGAACTACTATAGGTTAATATATACTGAAAATTTTAGGTTGTTGTCAACACTGGGTCAAGACGCAATTTTTCTATATCACCTTCTGTATCCGTTGGTTTATAATGTTGGATTTTTGTCACAGTTGTTTAAAATAGCTACTTTAACAATATACAAAGAATATTCGAATCAAAGCTTACTCATATTACTGTTAATGCCGACAGTTTAAATTTGCGACTAGTATTGTGTGTTATCATAGTTTTGAGCATACCTGCAAATATCAATGCCGTTAATCTAACTATTTACCCATTTTTACGCGGCGGCCGCAGCCGCCGCGTATATACTATAGTTCAAATCCTTCCTATGAGTAGCACGTAAACTTAACTGATTCCAGTGTAATGTCGCTGGCAGGTCAGAAAATTACATTGTATGAGTGGGCGTGTTTGTCACTGGGTCAGTTTTAATACGTATCTACGTGTGTAGCTCAGTTAACAATCGGAAAGTAAGAGGCAACACTTTCATTTTGCATTGATAGGAAATGGATAAATCAGGCGCAATAGTCAGTGCAGTCGTTGATTGACATTGATAATCCAATTTCAAATGAGCGGCGGGAGTTGCCGCTATAACCAAGTAACTTGCACTTTTGCCAGAAGTTCATGTCATTTATAGTTTTACGCACGTAGGTAAATGTACGCAACAGCTTTGCAACAAATTTTTTGATCCAGGTATTTTCATCTATCGATTCCGACGCAAATGTGTACTACTTAACCTTGACCCAAAATTGGCTGGAAAAATATGAATGCAGGAGTAAACTTTGATCACTGGCACACATGTTCTGACTTAAATATAAATCAAGAGTTTTAAACACAGCACTTGAAAAATGGGCATTTTTCATGAAATTTCAGCAATTCCCAAAATTTTGCTCAAAAATTATTAAAATCGCATCAGTCTTGGGGGCTTAGGGAGCAGACGTGGACCCAACCCAAACCGCGGCTCGACACTCGTGGGTAACCCACGACCCAATCCGCAGCCGTAAAAACCGACCCACGACCCTTTTTGACCATCAGAACTACATATATATGTAACCTACCTAATGACTCATTGTTTTTAGCTGATCCCATGTAGAATTTGTACAGTGCACATTGTACATTGTTCACATGACACATTCCACATTGATCATATTACGGCATTATTACGCAGTACTCAAAATTTTGTGCAATAAGGGTCGACGTGGTAATTTTTTTCATGTTTCACGGGTCAGAAAAAAATTTAGCGACCCACGCAGCCTGAAGTGGGTAACCGCGGGTTGACCCATGACTTAAATTTTCCGACCCAACCCAACCAAACCGAACCCACGGGTGCCCAAGACCCGCGTCCACCCCTGCTAGGGAGCGTGGGCCAAAATTTAGTCGGCGCAAGAGAGGGCGGATCTCTCGAAGAGCGGGGGGGAGGGCACCCAAAATTTTTTGGCTGTTGCATGTATGATTCCTTATTATGTACTCTTGGTAATAGATACCAGGCTAAACTGATACCGTATAAATTTTTCTGGTGCGAAAATTTTTTATAAATTCTTGACCTAAAATAAATATCATTACTGCCAGTTAAGGCGGTAGTTGCGTTTTCGAGCTTTTTGTGATTTCTATGTAAATTTTGCGCCCACAGAGCTCAAGTTACGGATGATGCGAATTTTCGGCACATTAATGTAAATGTCAAAATCCCCAGGCCTGTCTCTCACTTTCACAAAATTCTACATGTGAACTTTTTTTACAGGATTTTAATTACTGAAAAATACGTTTAATTTTCGGTGTTTTTGTCTCTAAGCGCTCTTTCCAGTAAAATTAACTATTTATCAAAAAAGTGAGGGAATGCCTGGGGATTTTCGACGTGTCGAAAACTTGACCAACTTTCAGCTCTAACAGTTAAGCGTATGATTTAGAGCTGTGGCGCGAACTTTTTGTAGAAAATCATGTATTTGGAAAGGACCTTTTATTAACGTTTATCCTCACAAGAATACCAAGGGTTTACTTTCAATTTATAGGGTATTCTTAGGCGAAAAACAGTTTTATTTAATACAAAAAACCCCTTTGTGCTTTGAAGCTGTAAACGCTCCACTATGACATTCCAGAAAAACACCTAAAAACGCAATTGCCCCGTTAAGTGCAACACATGATTTGTTAAACATGGTTTTTGAAAACTTTGGTGCCGCGTTTTATATTCGCAGAATATCCTCAGCACAACATGCATGTCAAAACTAAATCTACCAAAAAAATTTGACTTTACTCGCAAAATGTGCTTGTTATACTTGAACATTTATGACACTTGGCCACATGACATTTAGTTTTGGATAATTAATTCTGTTTAATTTATATGTACTTTGACTGCAAACTTAGCATGTTGTTCATCTATCACTGTCAGAGTGTCAGAAAGGCAAATTTAAGGCAGCCTAAAATGATTTTTGGAGTTTCTTCTATCACATTCGGGCTTGGTATTGATTTGTTTTTAAACCACCATCCACTTGCCGCAAATGCTCAAACGATTTAGCTGGGCAATTTTTTTAAAACTCGTGAATGTATTTTATGGGCATACATGGCAGACCGATTGATTTTTGCTTACAATTGCATCTGCATTACAATCCTGTCATTCCAGAAATGGAAGAAGCACTCAAAATAGTTGATCAGTTTGATCTAGCAGTACAAACAGAAGAGCCTGTGCCTTCCGGCTGGTCACTAACATCAGCCCGCCAATTTAAACGATATAACGAAAACCAGTTGTCTTATTTGCAAAATAAATCAACATAGGATGGCTGGAAAACGAATTGATTCAAAATACTTGGCTAAGTAAATGCGCCATGCTACTTTGCCCGACAGGAAGTCACGCTTCTATTCCAGTGAATACTTAAAACGGCAACAGATAACTAGCTTCTTCAGTCGAACAACTGCAGCTGCGCTAACGAAGCGACTGAGGCTCAGGTGAGTCAAAAGGACTACGACGCAATCGAAAATGTGTCAAATGATGACTACTATGAAGACGAGTACTTAGAAGATAAGGAAACCGTACTGAAAACAACTCAGTTATACAAGGTGATAATGGAAAAATTTAACTATGACCCAGTATCGGCAGCAACTTAATATTTTCAGCATATAATGACCGCTAATAGGTCTAAACACTCCCAACATGAATAAGTTCCCATGCTGGGATATTTTGAGTTATGAGACATAGAGTTAATTTTTGGCCAATATGATACTGTCGACATTTTGACAGTCATTGTACTGTAACTAGACAAATAAGAATTTGTATTAGATTATATTTGGCGTACTTAACAAACCATATTATGTGCTTATATGTGCAAAGCATGAGAGCAATTCATTGAAGTTAGCCGGAGATAGGTGGCTGCTACCTGCTTCGACTCGAGCATGTTACAATAGGTGAAAGGGGGTCAACTATTAGGGTCATTATCTCGGGCGTAGAGTCGAAATTACCGGAATTTTTTGCATGGACGATGGTTTTGGTTCAATATGACCAACATTTGGGAAAATCAGCAAAATCGAAGAAACTTCTGTTTTTTTGGCCACAAAGGGCCTATTCTGGTCGAATTTCTCAGAAAGTGACGCATATGTTTTTTATGGAGCCTGAGGTTTGGAGATTTCGTTTTGTTAACGATGCTTTTGGTTTTCGAGTTAGGGGAGTGTATACGTTATGACCACTGTTATGGTTATTGTTAGTTTGTGCTAACACGGGTGGTTCTATTGGTATACTTTAACTAATGGAAGTGTTTTGGCTAACTAGTGGTTGCACTTGGAAGTTTTTGATAAATTTCCGCATGTTTATTCGCCAATTCAGCAGATCAGTACAGTTTACCGGAGCGCTAAGGTTAGTTCTAGTTAGTATCTTTTCCGCAAAGATGCACAGAAACACTCCGCAACTAAATAAATCCCACTGCTGTGGAAGCATAACTCTGTCCCGTATTGGAGACCGTGGGAACATCTTTCTAGGCCACGTCTCGGACGTAAGGTTTATCAACTGTTGTATTGTTTTAGTTTGGTGAGTGGAGGCTTCAAATCTGTTATGGCCAGCTAACGAGTCAAGATGTTTTTTTGGCCAAATAACGGTCGAACTTCTCAGAAAGTCACTTATAAGTGTTATCTCGTGGAACTGCAATGATGCGAACTTAGAGAAACTTTACACAGGACACAGCCTGATATTGTTCTCCTGCAAGAAACAAAACTGTCACAAAACTATAGAACGCCGAAGTTCAGAAAATACACAATATATCGCAAAGATAGAAGTGCACAAGGTGGTGGTCTCCTTACCCTAGTTAAATCGGCTATACCATGTGCCACGATACACGACAATATTGACGGAGATACTGAAAATAGTACTACTGAAATATTGAAAGTCACGACTTGGCTTGACGCAGACAAATTCGAAATATGGAATGTTTACAACCCACCGCAAGTCACGCCGTGCCTTCCTGTAGTTAACAGTCGCGTAAAAACTATTATTGGCGGGGACTTTAATGCCCACCACACTTATTGGGGATGCAGAAATACGAATAACAAGCAAAGCCCAATGCAAAATGGGCGTCGACATATCAAACTTATATTATCACTCCGTAAAATGAAAAACCTGCTGCGCTGCAAACAATCATTACAGACAGAATGACCGAAATTGTATGCATCTATTATCGCATCCACAGCTGTGAGATTTGGTTTTCTAAATGTCCGCTATTTAGTGTACCGTTAAGCTTGAGCGGTCCCTGTATATTGTGTGAAACTGTTACATAGTATATAGTGAGTAGTGAGTGACCAATGTGTGATACTTTGCAAAGTCTGATTATTATTCTTTGGTAGAATATAGTTCGCAAAGTCTACCAACAGCACACGCAGATACGCATGTATGTACAGCAGACAATAAATGCAGTCAACCACACATACCAACACAGCAGCAGCACAGACACTTTTGGTGCACACACTCACATTCACATACACCCGCACAATCATATGAGTCAAAACGTACACAAACGCACACACAAAACCTTCCAAAATACACGTTATCAACCGACAGACTCATTCTAAAGAAGCCTGCTGCGCTGTGGCGCAGCAGGAAAAACGGGTCGCTCTGATAGATTTTGTTAGTGAATCAGAAAATGCTTTGAAAATTTATTATGATAGATGCACAATGTCGACAAGAATCCCTGTGGCTAATTCAGATGGTGCAATTTTGGACTTCTTCATAGTATCAGCAGATATTAATGTAAATCATTAGTAAACGCAAGAAGTAGCCCTGACAACACAAGCAGTGACCATTTTGCTCAACGACTAGAAGTAAAACTCAATAGAGGCCTCGATAATGAACCAAATCGAAAACGTCAACGATGGGCATTCCGAACAGCTGACTGGCGAGAATACAGTTTACAATTAGATAGTTTAATAAAATCTCATCCAATGAACCAAAACCAATGCAGCAATTCCGAATATGTTACATCCCATTTAAATAAAATGATTTTAAAAGCGGCAAACCAACCAATACAAAAAAAGTAGCAACCAGAAAATAAAATGGGGTTTCTCTGCAAAGTGTGTCAAAGCTATCAATCGAAGAAAACTTGCTCTAAAGCAGTTTATGAAATTAAAACAAAAGTACCGGTCATACAAACGCTACCCAATTGAAGCTATACAGTTTGCAAGAATAGCATATAACAGAGCAAGTGCGGAAGCACGGAGAACAATTAATGATGACAACAGAAAAAATGGAACTCCAAAATGAGCACCATCGACATAAGAGACAACAGCAAAACTCTGTGGAAATTAACATCAGCAATAATGCGCAAGCGAGTTCCGGAAGAAAATCACCCTTTACGGACTAAAAACGGAGAAGTACTTGCAGAAAGCAGACAGAAAGCTGACCAACTGTGTCAGTTCTACACACAAAGAATTCCTTTTGAATCAACACCTAACTACTTAACGCCAAACAATGTGGTAACAAAAAAATGGTCACAACAAACTGCACCTCAGAAAACTTTCATTGAGGATATATCCGCTGAAGAAATTTGTTCCACTATCAAAGAATTGAAATCAGGAAAGGCACCTGGGTATGACGGGATTCACAATAAATTTTTGAAACATATGGGTCCAGCAGCTGCACATAATTTACAAAATATATTCAATTTAGTCTGGAAAACTGGCCAGTTACCGAAAGTGTAGCGAAAAGCTATCGTCAAGCCAATATTAAAACCAAATAAAGATCCACAACAAGCAGCAAGCTACCGGCCCATTTCACTGCTATGTTGCCCGTTCAAGTTACTAGAAAAAATAATTGCCAAAAAAGACTGTACACATGGATGGAAGAAAATAAATTATTAAGCTCATTGCAAGCTGGCTTTAGGAAAAGAAAACGCGCGAGCCACCATGTAATCAAGTTAGTGCGAGATGTAGAGCATGGTTTTCACAACAAAAAATCTACTGCAGCGATTCTCATAGACCTGGAGCAGGCATACGACTCGGTACAAAGGGGAGCTCTACTTTCAAAACTCCAACGCATTGGTGTAAACAGTAACATGTTGCTGTTTATAGCATCATACCTCAATGAAACAAAAGTACGTGTAGAAATGAATGGCAGTCTTTCAACAGAACTTAATCAAACAGTTGGCGTTCCACAGGGGGGTACTTTGAGCCCGCTCCTTTTCATTACTATGATTAATGATATAGAAGAAATTTTAAAATGTGCCGAAAAATACTTGGACGCTTCAGCATCAATGGCTTTATTTGCGGACGATATTATTATATGGGTTACTGGGCAAGATATCCATAATATACAAAGATGTTTGCAATCCCTCACTACTGCCACTGAGAAATGGTGCTCCAGCTGGGGGTTTACCATATCGACCAGTAAAACAGATTCAATAATGTTTACACTAAAATCTGAATCGACACTATGTAACATGAATAACATAACTGTACGAGGGAAAATATTCCAAGAAAACGAAAAGTCCGATATCTAGGGTACCTCCTAGACGACAAACTATCATGGGGTCCACATATTGCAGCAAGATTTTAAGCTGGTTTGATGAGACTGCCATTGCTTAAAATGCTCGCTGCGAGACAAAAAGGAGCAACCTTACGAACACTAAGGCAAGCTTATATTACCTTAATCAGACCTGTTCTTGAATATGGGCAAGAAAATTTTGGGTTGAGTACCACTGAAACTGCGAGACAAAAATTAGACAAAGTGCAAAACAGAGCCCTGAGAGTAATTACAGGCCAACTCAGGTCAACTCTAATAAAAATTTTGCAAATGGAGAGTAAAACTGCTCCACTATATTTACGACAAACAGAGGCTGCAGCCAATTTTTTTAAATTTTCTATTTCATCTTCCCAAACAAAATTCGATGCATGCAGATAAAATATTGGATAAACAAGATGAAACCCGGCTTAAAAAATACAAGACAACCCAAAATGCTGAACAACTACTGCAAAATTTGGGACTGTGGCATGTCCCAAGAAAATTGATATCAGCAAGCTCGCAGTCTACTACCGACCTTTCACCAAGATCTGAACAAAGATTAACGAGTAATGCAGCGCTGATAGTAAATATTTCACTGTCCAGCTGTAGCAAAAGTGACATTATAATGGCACAAAAAATTGGGGTAGAATGCATTAGTCAATTTTCAATTTCTATCTGGACCCAAATTTACACCGACGCGGCATATGAAATTCGTACTGGAAAAGCGGCAGCTACGTGGATTATTTGTAGACCAAACAGGCATTTAATTGCAAGACATGAGCTGTTGGAATGTTGCACATCATCCACAAGTGCAGAGATAGAAGCTATTATACTAGCCTTAAAAGATCTCAAGCCAGAAGATCAGTGTTGTAATTTTTACTGATTCACGATCCGCAATACAAAATCTGCTACAAACAAGCCCAACCTGCGGCAAAACCTTCAGTAAGTATTAAGAATTATGTTCAAGTAAGCTGACCAGCAGGTCAGCTAAAATCTGTTGCGCAGCAGATAATTATCTTATTGTAAAATGTGTATGCAAAAGTTCAAAGCGTTTTTATGCAATCTTACAATAAGTTGTTTATGCAAAAACTGGAAGTATGTAGTTTTAATTATCTTACAACAAATTATGTAGGAATGGGTTGTTTTGATGAGTGAGAAGTGTATTCATTCTTTCATGACCAAAAATGACTACAGTTCGCAGGAAATATATGTAAGATGCTGCCAACAAAATTATCTGGTCCAATGTTGGTACTATCAGCAATGTGACACACGCGCACTATGTGACACACATGAACTAAACAAACGCACATTGATATTTTTCCAGCTTACAGTGTAACTTTTGCACTAGACAATGATGTGACGCTCGCGCAGTAGCTCTAATATGCAAAGCAAACTAACGCACAGACGTACATTGCACTACAAGCCCAGTGTATTCCGCCAGAAATCAAAATTAGAGACCTGTTGTGCTGTGGCACAACAGGAAAAATAAAAAGAGAATACAAAAGACGTTTCGAGGAAAAGAATTAACACTTGCATGGATACCTGGTCATGCGGGCATCCATGGAAATGAACTAGCAAACGCCGAGGCGCAACGCATACTTAAAGAAGGAAACCCCAGTTCCACCTAATTATCCCTCCCAGTAGATCTTGAAGCCGTCCATCCAGCATCCATATGAGATGACACCCAAAGAAATACAAGCACCTATAGCACGTTTGCGATCAGGAGACAGTTTTTGGTCAAAGTCTTACAGACACATGATTGGAAAAGAACCAAGCCCTGTTTGTGAATGTGGATATAAAAAACCAAACAGGCACACTTGCTCAACGAATGTCCAAAATACACCACTGAAAGAGAAGAACATTTTGGCTCCTCACCGTTTGCTACAACTAGTCTTTTATTTGGAAACAAAAATTTAATGAAAATGGTCATTCAATTCGCCAAAAGCATCAATCCAGATTATGATATATAGAATCTACAAAGAAATGTCAGGTATTGAAATTAAATTAGACTCAAATATCTAGTGAGACTCTTGCGTCTGTACCCTCGAATCGGAGGTCAAGGTCTCACAACTTGCCCTAATTTAGACTAAACATTCATACACCATGACATAATAGTTACGAATAGGATATACTATTGTTTTGGAGAATGGTTAGTAGCCTGACTATTCTTCAACACAAGAAAGAAGCGAATCTGAACATAGCTGTGTTCGACCGCTTATGGGGCGTAAAAAAAACAAAAACTTTATTTTTTATATCATTCAAGAAACACAAATTAAAAACATTATTGTACTTTCGAATAAAGAAAAATCGCAAAAATTTCCGAGTTGATGGTATCGCAACCCCGAACCTGTGTTACGCAGTCACACGCCTTAACCGTTGGGCCACAGCTACAATGGATGATTCGATTAAAATCGTAGTTAAATTGTTTGTTAAGAGTATCGCGTGAAGGACTGCCTTGAAAGTGATTCAAAAAAATCGATTTTGCAGATACAGTATAGAGATACAACTTTACCGTTCCTTGACGTTTCGGTATATTGACAGTGATACTATTGAGTAGGAGCAGTCTGTTTATATTTATGTATACACCATAGAATTTGCGATATTACCTGTACCTTTTATTATTGTGATATGAGTACTGGCACCATAACTTTAACTGTGTTTTGGTATGCACATTTACAAAATATGTGAAAAAAAATTTGATTGAACCAGCCTCCTGCCCTCTAGATCACGTCAACATGTACGAAAGTTAAGAACAGAATCATGTCGAGTTTGATTTTAAAAATTGACACTATATTTGTGTTTTTTGAGTCAACACGAACCACATTCGTCATTTCACAAGCTGCCATATCTGTATCCACAACACATTAATTGTTATTAATACATGAATACCTGAAACTATTTAGTTTTCATTTCTATTGATTGCCAATATTAACAGTGATAATCCGCTGCCTTGTTTATTATGCAGGCACGCACACATATGCACACGCGCACACGCATGTGCTAGCTACTTTTATCAGTCAATCATCGCAGCAGCAGGCTTTTAATAGTGCACTGAAACATTTGAAACACTTGAAAAGTATTCCCATGCATTTTCAGTTTCAGTGCATTGACTGAAATTATTATGCACGGCCGCTGAGGCGGCCGCGCAAGAAGAGCTAAAAGGATAGTATCCAATGATAAACTAACGACTCAATCTCACGGTGTGGGCGTACCGTAAACGATGCCACGATCTGATTAGGTTATGGCGAACAATTTTTCTTGGAGCCTTTTGAATAGACCCAACGTGTCCCGTTCGAATCTGATTTTGCCACTAATAATGTGCACTGCATTTACCGCGCTACAAAACTGAAAAGGTGTCAATATCTTTTTTATTATATATAATATACGCCATATATGGTTAAAATACATTGAAAAAACAGAAACGCGTACATTTAACGGAAGCACATGTCTGCCTTCACAGTTTCAGGTTACATTTCCATCGCAGAACTGAAATTAATTAAATCAGTTACATGCTAAATCGATTTTTTATTTTTAGTTATGCGCCTACATAAGGCAAGATGGAAGTGTCGCCAAAGTACATTTGCTCTTAAGTTGCAAAGGGAGAGCTTTTTGCTTTGAAATAGCTGGTTCACTGAAAAGCTAGTCCAACGCTGTATGGTGTCAAATTATTACTGCCAGACACGAGACTACCATTATCGACCAATATCTTGGACCAATCATTTGTGAACCAGAAATCACAGCATACAAAAGTTAAAATTTAGCAAAATAAGCTAGACATCAGATTGGGGGAAGAGACGGTAGGGCGGGGAGGGGGTATGTGTAGTAGCGTGTGTAGCGCAAATAGCGGGGAGGGTGATTTTGAAGCTGGACACAATAATAGCGCAAATTGCGCAAATAGCGCCTAGGGGTAGGGGGGTAAAATCCTGTATCTTGTGTCCTGTGCAGCAGACAAGTTTCTTTTTCGTGCTTCGCATTCTATTTAGAAGCTTAAAAGTAGTATAGAGGTGACAGAATAGGCTGTTTTTGGAGCCAAAAATAGGGGGACAAAACCCCCACCACCCCCCTATAGCGGGGGTGGTGGGGTATTTTTCGCTCCTTCTTTTTAACATACATAGGCTAACAGGCTAGACAGTGGCCATAGATATTACTGCGTGCTTGACAGTGGCCTTGAATAATACTACATGCTTGATTGGAAGCCTAAAATTTGGGTAGCCGACCTTCCCCACCAACCCCTCCCCCTCTAGCGGGAGGGTGGTTTCGTCATCTTAACCCAATGCCTAGGTAATCAACTATGGCTAATTGAACGGCACTAGTGACCGTTCAACATAACTAGTGACCTTAGGCTCACGCAATGTACGGTGTGCAATGCAATGATTTGCATGCAATGTATTCCATGTCTAATCTGATTGGCTGTTACAAAATAGCATCGCACAGAAAAGCTGTTTACTACTATATAAATTGGGACTATGTTACTAATTCATCAGCCCAAAAAATGCATCGTTTCGAACGGTCGATCGAATCTTAATGTTATCACTAACCATTTTATTGTTTCACACTGGATGGTCCGTTTTTCCAACTTCTACAGGTGCCATTCTACGTCCTGGCGGAAAAAAATTTTAAAAATGTGGACAAGTACTACCAGGCTCAAAAAGCTTTACTCCAAAGACTGACGTTAAACGGTATTCTGAAAGGTAGTCTTAGTTAAGTCTTGAAAATTACACTGCAATATTGTTTTTAAGTTTTAGTTTTACCATATGTCATATTACGGCCTCAGGCCTTATGGACTTCGCGGTGAGCTCGCGACTAATTCTCAAAACTGCACCGGTGCGATGCCGAAGGCGCGCAGAAGGAGTACTTGACGCCAGAGCGTCGAAACTGCAGCTGCAGATTTCGCTCACAA
>JASANF010009269.1:0-40348 GCA_030248245.1 Trissonchulus sp. WLG1_4
GCAGATACTAACTGTAGCATTAAGCTGATTCGTATAAAATATAATGAGACGTAATTTTCTTAGGTGCAATGACAGATTTAGAAGAACGTTCTTAAAGCGCAGCTGGAGCGATGCCATTGTGGAGAAGGAAGTGGTGACGCACAGACGGTCTGGCCGTGGACTGGGTCCACAAATTGCCCTACTGGACGGACACGGGCCTGGACACCGTCAGTGTGGTGGATCTGACCAAGAAACACCGGAAAACACTGTTCAATGAAGATATTGATGAGCCTAGGGCCATTGCTGTGGATCCGACTGCTGGGGTAATTTTGGCAATTATAACGAGCTTTATAAACTTGTTGCATTTTAGTAGGGATTATATTCTTGTCAAATGGTTGCTCAGTATCTACACGAATTTTGCACACCTTCTTTCCCATAATATTTATGTATTTATTTACTGGGTTTGAAATCTGGTGTGAGCCAAATCAGGTTATTAACGTAGAATAGAATGGTTCCGGAAAACTTATCCTGTTTTATCACTTTGTTAAGTTCTCTTTTGAGTTGGTATTGTCGCCAAAACAGTTTTGCTTATAGATACTGTATGTACTTTACATACACACTGTATGGTAATGGTGCACCAAAAATTTTAAAAGCTTGGCAATTAGGGATGGAAGTCTCGGTCTCGGTCTCTGTAGTCGAATAGTCTCGGTTTGTACTCGGTCTCGGTTTTTCAAATCTGTGAAAAATTTTCCTGTGGTCCCCCCTTTGGTTTATATTTTTGGCAGGAAATTTTTTTCGGAAGTTTTTATTTCACCAAAATTTCACACCAAACACTGAGATTCAGTCAATTTTTTTCCGAAAACAACTTTACCGTGGTTGTTTAGTTATCAGTAACCACAGTACACATGCAGAAGTTTAGTATTAGTGTTTGGCTGGTCAACTTAGCTGTTAGTTATATATACATATAGGTGTCTGACTATGAAATTGTCTTGTAATTTTATATACCTAAAAATGTGTAAAAAGTCATCAAATCAATAGGTAAAAAAATGACCCAAAGTCTCGGTTTTGGCGGTCTCGGAAATTGGTCTCGGTCTCGGTAGTCTCGGTTTCGTGGTCTCGGTCTCGGTCTCGGTCTCGGAAAAAAAACCGAGACTTCCATCCCTATTGGCAATATACATTAATTATCGTATGTGGACATTTGAAATGTAGGAAGAATGTAAAACTTAAAATTTATATTTATTTAGAATTTAGATAAGAATTTAGAATTTACATATTTATTATGTAGAAGAATTTATAACATTTAACTAAACAAATTTAATGATAAGCAAAGCTGCTGCTGTCATGCAACCACCACCCCCTTGAAAACACTGTTTTTAAGAATGTAGGCATCAGTATAATATATCCAATCCATCAATATTTTAGATTTTAGTCGAATACAGAATTTGGCTAGCATTTTTGTTTCATTGTATTGTAGAGTAATGTTTTGGTCGGACTGGGGAGTGAATCCGAAGATCGAAATCGCCAGCATGGATGGAACCAAGCGACAGGTGATAGTGAGCAAGAATATCCAGTGGCCCAATGGACTGGCCCTGGACATGCCCTCGCAGAGAATCTACTGGGTGGACGCCAAACTAAGACTACTCTGCTCGGCCAGCTATCTGGGTCAGCATCGAGAGATCATCATCAGAGGATGGCAGACACTCAGACATCCCTTCAGTGTGGCTGTGTTTGAGGTAGGTTGCTTAATAGTGGGTCTGATTCATGCAAATGAATAGTGTTTTGCATGGCATTAGCTTTTTCGGTATAATTTTGATATGTATTCAGCTAATAAATCTGTGTTTGAGAGAAGGATGTTGCGCATTAGGCTGCTTGAGTAATTACTTGTCTCACTTTTTTAAGGTTTTTACATATTAAAAGTTAACTAATTTTCTAGAGATTTGCGTACCCTGAAAATTGTGTTATTTAGTGTTTAATGCTGCTAAAACCTTAAGCATCACTTTCGTGCAATTTTTTAAAAGTGATACAACTATCAGTTTCCCCCCCTGAACTGAAGACCCCGTACTCAACTGAGGGGGGGGGGGGTACCCCCTACTCAGTTCGATACCCCGTGCTTAACTGAGGGGGGGGATAGCGCAAAGACTTTGTCAGTGTCTTGAAATGAGGGGGGATACCCCCCCTCAACTGAAGACGGGGTACTGAGTTGAGGGGGGGGGTACCCCCTCTCAGTTGAGCGCGGGGTATCGAACTGAGTAGTGGGTACCCCCCCTAAGTTGAGTACGGGGTCTTCAGTTGAGGGGGGGGTAACCCCCCCTCAAAACCGTACATAAACGGGCTATTTCGCGCTGCGCATTGGACGCACGCCCGTAGGCATAATAGGAAGAGTGTCATACTCTACCTATTATGTACTCTTGGTTTTACTAATAGTACATAATAGGGAGAGTATGGCACTCTCCATTTGCCAGCTTGGAAGCGCGGTAGATGCGTTGCACAATAACGGCTAAAAAGGGACCCAAATGAGTACCCCTACCCAAATTGGTACCTGATACCCAAACGGGTCCTGCAGGTACCCAAATGGGTCCCCCAGCGTATCTGATTGGACCCTGCAGGGTACCCAAGTGAGTACTAAGTACCCAAATACTCTTTTGTAGTCTAAAAGTTGTGTTGAGTGTAAAAGTAAACTTTGTAATAGTTATGAATCCCAGTCATTTTGTGGATAAATGGTTGTAGGACAAGGTTTATTGGACTGACTGGGAGACGGAGGGTGTGCACATGGCCAACAAGTACGACGGGCACAACCAGAACGTGCTGATCCCACAGCTCAGTGGCCCGATGACCGTCAAAGTAATGCATCGAATGAACCAGCCATATGATAAAGGTAAAGCGGAGTGCATGGGATTGATAAAGATTGAATGACTTAATATCAGGGCCCGTTTTTTCGAAAAAAAGTTCTCCGTTTCGAATCTCTCTGTTTAGAAGTTCTCCGTTTAATACACGGAGAACATTTAAATGGAAAGCCTTGAACGGTGAACATTTAAACGGAGAATGTAAACGGTTTCTAAAAATGGAAAACTTAAACGCAGAACATTTTTTTCGAAAAATTGGGCCCAAGTTTGTTAGTTTTGGTTATTGGTTGAAACTGTTTATTTTAGGTAGATATGCTTAGTTGAAAGATTCACAATCGAAATATAATGAATTAATTTTTCGATTATACGCTACGTAAATTTCCAGTTTTGCTATTCTTTAGTGTAATATTTCAGATATGAACAAATGTGAGCACCACACGTGCGACCAGCTGTGCCTCCCGCAAGTGACCCACAGAACCCTGCGCAGTAAGCTCTATCAAGTGGACTCAGGGCATGTGCTGCCATACCGCTGCGAATGTGCCAATGAATATAAACTCATCGCGGGCAATAAATGCGTTCTAATTGATCCCGAAACGGGCGATATTATTGCTGGTCAGTGAGCGTTGAATAATATTAACGCAGCGAGCTTTTATTTTTGCAATTTTTTGAATGTTTGATGAACAGAATTTAAATTTGTTTAACTATTATGTTGAGTAACTAGTGTATGTTTGATTGTATCTTCAATACTTGGTACAGGTGGCTTGTCTTTGAGACTGTTTATTTGGACAAAGCGGTCTGAGTCTGCTTATTAAGACAAAAGTTGACAACAAAATCAGACATTTTAATACGCCAAGAGCTAAAGCTCAACAGCTTTAGAATACGCAGAGTAAGCTGAGTCGTAGTAAAACAACACTCTTATTAATAATATTCACTTATTACGTACTTATTTTAGTTGTATAAGTTTGTTGCAATTTTCTAACTTCATTTTAAGTGTATTGTAATATTTTCAGACAATTCAGTTCTAGAAACGTCAGCGGAAGCGTCAGGTGGTCGATCTCGGATGGCTGCCTCGGTGCTGAGCTTTCTGGTGCTGCTAGTTATAGTCGTCGCCGTGGTAAGACCGATACACACTATTTTGCTTGAGTAAAAGGTTTTCCGTTTGTAAAACTGATTTCCATACACACATTTTGGCTACTAGGCTACTTATAGCTTTGTGGAGTGCTGCTAACATGCTTTGTGGAGTGCTGCTTTGAGTTTTGACTTTACATTAAGGTGTTCTGTAAAAATCAAGCAATGAAGCAACGGGGCAATTCCATGTGAAATCTTTACGAAATGCTTACCTATTCTGAACTTACGAACGAATTCGACAGCCGTTCCAAGTCATAATAGGAATAGTAGTGTCCTAATATGTACTCTTAGTGACCTGTTGTCATAGATAGAATGCATCAACCCAAGCCTGAGGTCTAACGGGTTTTTGTAGGGCGGCTATATTCTGTGGCGTCGCTCGAATCGCAACCTGCACGGGTCAGGTCGGGGTGCGGGATTCAGTTTCGACAACCCTGTCTATCGGAAGACCACCGAAGAGGTGGAGGTGGGCGGCCCCAGCGAGGATCAAACTCAGTATCACCAAGCCATGGCGCATCCGCACACGGTAAACTGGCTATTCGCATAATCTCAATATTTCTCATCACTGAGTGCCAGTGTTTCTTTTCGTCAAAAGTTTTGCTTCGTCTGACGCACGTCTCACATGTCTAAACTTAATGCGACGTTCTGAAAAAAATGCTCAAAACGGTTAGACTGCTATCTAAGCGCGCGTGTAGATGGCCGACAAGGTCACTAAGAGCGTTTCAGTAGCTGATTTCACTAACATTTAATTTTGAATTTCAATCGGACATCTTGTGTATTTTAATTGAAGTGAATGTAAATTTAAATACAGACCATATTATTATAATAAGAAATATAATATATCGTATAATATGTTTTTATAACTTTATTAGCCTTTTTAATCTTCCAGTCCCGCTATTTAATTTGATGAGAGTTACGTACTATATAGCTGCTCAAGGTCAAGTGTCAAGGTATTCTGTGTTTTTACATTCTTACTGCCGTAGTGTGCATATTATATTACTGCACATTCTAGTTGTGTTATTTTAGATGACGAATTCATTAACAGAGCCTTTAACGGAGAGAATTGATCCTGAACTCATGTAATTACTCTCATTATTGTTATTCAATAATAATATATTATTCTAGGAATGCAGTATAATGCACGCACGTTTTGTTATCTATCAGTAATATTGTACAGTATACCTTCGCATTTTTGCAGTTATGTAATATGTACTATGTCTTCTATGAAGCGGGCGAAAGGGATTCAACTTCAATTCAAGGTGTTCAACTGAAATGGTTATTGCTTCATTTCGCTTGTTTTTTAAATGATGGAATTTTAGAAGGAGATACTGTTAATTTGAAGATTAAAACAGAAAAGATTGTTTCGATAGTGTTGAAATTTACTGAAATGAAAAACAGAAGTATTAAGTTTTCTTAAAAGCACCATCATTTATTCACAGCCGCTGCTCATATGTGCTGGTAGCTATGGTAGTATGTAGCTTGTATTACTTTCTGTTTTTATCACTTTTTCGGTTTTCAGCCAGTTTATTAATGATAATATCAAGCATTTGCATCGTTCTTGACCATTGAAGATTAAGTAAAATAGGTTTTAAAATATCTGCTGAAATAGCTACGTTATGGAGTTTGTAATATTAATAATAATTACAGGACGACATTCGACAATAGTAGAATACAAGTGTCTTTTATTGTAGTATTATATTATTTTTTAAATTGTGTGTATGTTTCATTGCTGAACTTTAGTTATGCGGAGGATGATTCTGTTGTATGAAAAAATTGCGTTATAGCAGGAACTATTTTTTCAGCTAACTAGCCTAATGGGGAACACCCCGAAAGTTTTTTATGTTGGCGATTAACTTCTGTTTTAGCGAATTCACGCTATGTATTTAAGTCGTATTGTTCTTTAAAAAATTCGTGCATCACTATGAGCATTTTTTGTATTCAGTAATCTGCCCTGCTATGTTACTGTATCATTGCTTTACTTATTCTGGTGTACTGTGTCTTGTCTACAGTACCTCGAATTGTACTCATTGGTTTCAATTATGGCAACCTTTTGTGATACATTCTGTGTTGTTTTTTCTGTATTTGATTCCATTATTCAATTCTGTATTCATAGTGGATGTACTTTTTTATGTTTAGCATTGCGTCTGTATTATTATTTCGGTGTTTTGTTTTTAATCAAGTATGCAAAAGCTGTTGGACACATTGTAGCATAATTAAAAAAATGAAATGTCATTTCAGCAACCGAAAGTGTTCACAAGATATTTGAATTTTGTAGGAATTATTATGAATAATAATAAATGTGTGCTAATTATGAATAATAATATGCGTGCTAGAAGCATAAAAAATAGTAATAAAAAATCCGTCTCTCACACAATTGATTCATTACAATTAATACTATTCCTATAATTATTTCTATAGTTTGTGGTGGATAATAGATTAGCTTGTGTTATTTAAGGTGGTAGTGTCGCCAAAGCAGTTTTGCTCATAGGCTGCAAAATGAGAACTTTTTGTTTTGAAATTGTACGTTCATTGAGAAACTAGTGAAATGCCATATGGTGTCAAATAAATACTGCCAGACACTAGACTACCAATATCTACCAATATTTTTAACCAATCACCATTGTGAGCCAGTCGTCGCACAATAGAGACATAAAAGGTCAAAAAATCAAGCCAGATATCAGATTGGCCAGCTTGTGAAGTACATGTAATGTTTTGACGCACAATTTTTTGCCACAAATAAGAAAAATAAAAAATGAAGGTTCGTTTTTCTTTTGATTTCAAAATAAGTGTCTAAATTTTTTACAATTTATCATTATTGCTGTGAGTACTTCACAGTTTACGCACACTTTCACAGTTCAAATAGGCATTACTCCACAACCACTCAAGCAATTTGCACTAAATGTTGTGTGCATAAACTACAGCATATGTGCTTTTACTTTGTGTAAAGAATTTAAACAAAAAGTTTTTTAATTGTAACGAAAATATCAAATGTGAATAGGTTTTCAAAACGTCATTTTTTCGACTTTGCGACTTCACTCCTAACTGTATGCTGCATCAATTTTTCTAAAACTTGGCAAAAATATTTGCCTTGTAACATATATATAAAGAACAGTGACCTATCTTTCATTGAAAAAGTTTTATAGTCGCGCAAAATCGACTGCTTTCGCGACACTACCCCCTTAAATCCGAAGTTATTATTTCGAATCATCATATGGCATGGTTTTTTTGTGTAAAATAGGGTGTATTTACACACCCGGCCGCCTAATTTACACAGCAAAAAATAAAAATACACACTGATTTACACAGCCCCATTTTTCCTTAAAAGTTGATTAAACGGCCTATTTTGGTTGTAAAATTTACAAAAATTCGCGAAGTGGCGATTGCAGCCTGTAACCTCTTTGTGCTAACAAAATTAAGTCTAATTTTTGACCAAAAAACAAAAAATCTTCAGTTTCTGCTGTTAAACGGCTTATTATTTTTTATTTTAGCATTTGTTTTTATGCACTTGAAAGTTGCAAGTGAAAAATCTGACATGCTGAGCTTGTCTGTGCGATTTCTTGTAATACTTCAAACTACTTTAATACCCGGATTTAACCCGGTTTTATACCCGGATTTGAAAAAATTGTGTAGGAGCTGGCTGATAAAACAACTCTCTATCTGTGTGAACCATACATGTACACAGGGTCTTGGCTTGGGGTGGGGGCTTGTCTTAGATTTTTTGAAATTTTAGGGGAGCTTGTCCTGACGTGTCGGATACTTGAACTGACAAAAGCGCTAAAACTTACGATTATATATAATCTCATATATATTATTTTATTTTCGTATGTAGTTCGAGTATCAAAGGCGAAATATTAGTTTTCGCGTGCAAAAACGGTCAATTTTTACCTAAAAAATACTAAAATACACACTTAAAAATTTACACAACAGACCCTTAATTTACACAGCAAATTTTTAATTTACACATCATTTACACAGTGCCGGTTTTGAAAAAAAAACCCTGTGACATATGGGCATTTTATAAATCTTTATGCACTCTTTAAACCGCGTCGGGGCTGACTGAATTGTAGTTCTCATGCTGAGATGGGCAATGCAGTTACTACCACTTTTTTTATTGGTAACAAATTTTTTATTTGAAAAAAATTAATACAAGCTGTTTAAAAAGGACATAATTGCTTGGAACTATTACTTTTTGTGGAACAAAGCATATTAAGTATTTAGTGCCGTGGAGATCTTTTCTGATGTGTTATAAGTGCCATGTTTGTTTACAAATCGGCTTAAAATCGTGTTTGAGTCAAATGTATTTTTGACTGAACGAACTAATAATGTAGTATTTTCGTGTCTGGAAATACTGACATTAGGGCCTTCCTGGAGTGTCTGTTATTTATGTGTAGATATTTTGCCAATTTGTAGGTTTTTTAGTTTTTTACTTTTTGTTCTTATCGTTTCACTTTATTTTTGTGTCATATTTTTATGAAATCGATACTTGATAGCGTTGAAGCAGTCAAATTTTAGTTATTTTCTTGAATAATAATTTTTTTGAAACATGGGGAATAAGGCGATGTGTTCGAAAGTCGAATTCAATGGTACACTCAATGTTATGAGCTTGAAACATGGTTTGCAGTTGTTAGTATGGCCATTATTATATATACCTAGCTAATTTGTATTTTTTGTTATGAAAAACACCTACTGTGTATACTTCATTTTTTGTATTAGGGCTTTTAACATGAAAAAATTGAAAAAACAGAAAACAAAATCTAACCAAAATTTGAACGTGAAATTTCAAAGCATATTATAATTAATTGTAATGATAACAGAGACATTGTTATCTCAAAAATGTAGTTACCATTGTTTCACAAAAAATTTCTGATTCCAGCTAAATTCGTCTCATGGTTATGTGAGGCTTTATGTGAATTTACTGTTGAATGTTATATTATTGTATTTTATGGGTGGTTGATATTCTCAAAATTTTCCGTGACTGCACTGAGAGAAATGAATTCTTGACATTCTGGTACTGGAAAAATGAAAAATTTATCTTGAATAATGAATAAGTTTCTCTTTGCTGCAAGTCACTGGAAATTTTACTGTAGGTATAAGTAGGCATTAGCTAGAGTACATAATCGGGTGAATACAAACTTTGAAGCGAAGTATATACTCCATACCGGAGCCGGAAAACCGACTGACATTTACTTCTTCGAAATGGCGAAGAGTGAAACTTCCTGTGTCGCATCCCTATTATGTGCTCTTGGTATAGTTTTTAGATTTAGAAATGTAGAGCTATTTATATTCAATGTATTGTGGAGGTCTCAGGTTATTCCTTGAAAATGCTTATTGAAGTCACATTACAAGGGGTTGGAAGAGGACATAGTTGCTGACCGTTCAATCTAATTAACTGTAATTAAGTATTAACTGTAATTATTATCTATTTAAACACTGCTGTCATCGAATTATTGAAAGCCATTTAAAATCTGAAAGAAATAACTCAGTTAAACTATGCCTAAGGGCCGGTTGCCAGCAAGCAGAAATAAGAAACAAGCAATAAGTAACAAACACTTAGTTTGCCTTTCTTATTCCTTGTTTCGTGAGAGACGAGCCTTAGTAAATTTAAAGATGGTATGGTAATACACTAATACTGTTAGATAATGTACTTGCAGGTCTAATAATAATGTTATAGAGGCTCGATCGTTACTGTATTGTTCTTGTTGTGAACTTGTAAGCGGACTGTAGATGTTTTTGTATCCGTGTAAATAGTTTTTCATATTGTGTAATCAGAGTCCTGCTTAAGCGATTCTAATAATAAAAAGTATACGGTCACCGCTGTGTTTTGAGATTGCTAGGTAGTTGGTAGTTACACGCGTAGGCACTAGCGTATACATTATACAATATTATGAAAAAATTGTGGCAATTTTTAATTAGAAGTGCTGCTTACAAAGTTACAAACTTTTCAGTAAGTATACATCTGCGTTGAGGTCGGACAATTAATGTATGGGCAATTAGGAATGTTTGTGCCACTGTGCCAAAGACGCTCAACAGCAGAAGCTCGAAATCCTGTCAGTACTCGGAAGTATAATTGCTGGGGCAGCATACCTACCTTACCTACCCGCTAACAATTTTAATTTTACTGGTGCACTCCCACGGCAATGGCTTCAGGCCAAAATAGGTAGTTCCCATTTTTAAGCGAAAAGGAGGTAATGCCAAAGCGCGTAATTATTAGGGATCGACCGCTAAGCCAAGTGTCAGTAGCCATTTTCCTCAGGCGTGGCAGCAGGCATAGCCCTCAACTGTGAGGGGGCAGTGGGGACCCCTCCACGAATCAGACCACAGGTCTCAAACGTGGGGGGACCCCCCACAAATGAGGGTATACCCTATGTGGGGGGGGACCTCCTTCCACGCTTCACCCACGTTTGGTGCAACCTAAAAATGCCCCGCAGACCCCCCGTCGCCACTTTTTGAGGTAAAATGCCGTTCTTAGGGTATTTTTAGGTGCTGAACACGAATCCGGGGTCCATTATTGCCTAAAACCCTCGTGCACCCCGCCAAGCCCCCTTCCCAGTACTGTTATTTAGCTAGCCATTTTTTATTTAACTTAACTATTAGCTATTAACTACCAGCTTATTTATTTTAACTTAACTATTAACTATTAACTAGCCCCTTATTTATTTTAACATTTATCTAGCTATTTTATTTTTTAAACTATTAACTAGCGCTTAAATTGAATAAAACTAGGCATTTAACTAGGTTCTCAAATCAGCATTATTGTGAAGTATTGCTGGTACACGAATGAACGCATAGGCCTCAACTGTAGGAAAACCCCTCACGAATCAATCCATAGGTCTCAAACGTGGTGATGGATCCTCCAGCAGAAAATGAAATCCCCTATAAATCAGGGAATACTCTCAAGTGTAATAGGAGACCTACAATTTGTACAACCTAAAAAATGATATAAAGGCCCCCCTCAGTCACTTTTTTAGGCAAAAATTCGTTCCCAGGGTATATTCGAGGTACTGAGCTACTATTGGGGTTTATTTTTGCGCACGTTTCTCTTGGAGTCATCTTGGAGGAATTGTGCGCTTGAATATTCTTCGACTCTAATATATCTCCCTGGGTAGTGGGTACCACAAGTTGGGTCTTTGCGGAAGCATCTATTGAAATCGATATTTTTAAACCATTTTATGTACTTCATCTACAGCAGAAATTTGAGCCGGCCGAGTCTTGTTATTAGAATGACTGCCGTTATAGCTTGAATGGGCATGGGGTCAGAGTTTTGGTATAGAACGAAGACCCATTAAACCACGCCAAAGTCTCGTTTTGGTGCACCAGAGTGGCATTAGGAATCGGGCTTGAGTTGTAATTAGAGTTCGCAATCGGGTCCGGTTGGTCCGCAAATTTTTGAGTTAAAATAGAAAAAAAGTCAACTTTAGCCCATTACAAAAAATCGAAGTCATTTCCCCCTAAAATTTTTCCCTAGCTACGCCACTGATATACACCTAAATTCCAGGTGTCTGGGGGCGGTATATACCCCCCAGAAGCTACAGACATTTTACGGCATCTTCTACAAAGCACAATCTTCCAAATTTATGTATTTTGGGGGGTACCCTTGTTGACAATTTCGTAAGCTTAGACTAAAAGCGGGGCTGAGGCTCCCTGAACCACACCTCTGACTACGCCCTTAGCACCGTAGTCAAAATGCCACACTGGTCAATTTGATCTAATTTTTTACTTTTATCAATGTTGGTGATTTTTTTTGAGAAATCACAAAAAACAGTGACCAATGGCCAACTATATACTGGTATTATACATATATGAATGTGCAAAAACAAGTGTACAGAAATGGGGCGTGATTGTTAAAACACTAAAGACTGCAATTTTGAAATGAAAAAATTTTGTCATAATTGTCAACACACTAATTAAAATTTTAAAAAAACACTGCCTTTGGCTCTGGCTCTGGTTCCGGCATTTTATATCCGGCAAAATTTTACCTCCGGTCGTTCGCTACTAGGACTGGGCACGGTACCGGTTACACGGTACGAACCGTGTACACGCGTGTAACCGTGTACACGCTAAGCTTAACGTGTACACGGTTAGAGGTCACTATCCGCGGTTACTTAGAGCCTTTTCATAAAAAGATTAAAAATATTAAAATTGATCAGCGATATTAAAAATATTAAAAGTGTTTAACCCTTTAATTCCCAGAGGTGCCATTTGGCACATCACGTGATGAATACCCAATCGGGGGCCATAAAACTTGATTTGTTCATTCTATTCAGCTGAACGGCAAATTGTTTTTTTAGAAAGCTTAGATCTTTATATTTAGTGGCCAAATTTTGAATCTTCTGCCACACAACAAAACATATGCTTCCATAAGCAATGTGCAAATTTAACTTTTTTTTATCGCAAAAGTAGTATTTTCTTCGTGACCTCATCAAGATTTTGGGTTGCGCCGTCAGCAGTCAACTTTGTATGCATCAGATACAACAAATGTTGTACTCTATTTCTAGCCTTCAATTATGGCAACCGCACGACTTTTGTGTTAATACTCTAGGGGGAGGTACATATTATGCCTGAGCGATGGCGCAATTTTTTCACAAATTCTCAACTTTGAGCGCTTATAACGCAAAAACGGTGCGTCCTAGACAATTAATCGACTGACTATGTTTTGTGCACCATTCATTTTTCTATCGAATGGTGGTTTTGCGATCTCTCTACGATGCACGTAACTCGAGCAATGATCAAAAAACTAGAAGGTGTCAGAATCAGGCTGCCTGGCGCGAGATGCTCTGGGCATTAAAGGGTTAAGGAGGAAATGTTGAATCGCAAATATTGCAATATTTTTTGCCTGGTTGCAATTTTTTGGTAATATTAGCTTGAAATCACTCAGTTTTGAGCTCGCGGATCAACAATTTTTGGATTCAGTTTTTCTTATAATCACGTTTTTATAAAATCATGATCAAAAATATTCACGCTGTAATCAAACTATGAATTTTTAATATTTTTAATCTTCATAGCTGGAACTGAATTTTAATGTCGTTTTCATAAATAGATTTATTTTAATCTTCGATTTTTAATCTTTTTATGAAAAGGCCCTTAGCGGTTAAAGCGTGTACACGTTAAGACACAGTAACCGCGGATAGTGTAACCGTTTACTCTAAACGGATAGTGTAACCGGTTACTAGCCAGATAGTGTAAACTGTTACTGTCAACGGATAGTGTAAAAAGTATCAATAAAATTTAACTAAAGTAGGCGGGGCTAAGCGAACTAGTTGAGTGACAGCTGCTTCTGATTGAATTGAATTGAATTGAATTGAATGCTATGCGTCCTCTGATGCGCCATGAAAATTGCAGAAAATTTGATTTTGCGCCATGAGAAATTTTCAATGGGAAACTTTCATTGAGCGTTGCATGCAATGCGCCATGCAACGCGCCATGTAATGCGCCATGCCATGCGCTATAGAATGCGCCATGAAATGCGCCATAGAATGCGCCATGTAATGCGCCATCAAATGCGCCCTCGTGTAAAACAGGCTTTAACTCGCCGGGCCGGCCTGGCGCTGCGGCGCGCCAGGATAAACAACAATCGTAATAATGACAACCGGACGGCCATCTTGCCATAAATAACATTTGCAACAAAAGTATAGCCATGACGGTGACAAACACGATACTACAAGCATACACGCACACGGACTCAGCTGCATCTGCCGGTTAGTTAAATTCTAGTTAAAATGGTTAGTTTAATTCCTAGTTAAAATATTTGGATCTTTTAACTTAATTAGATTTTTAACTAGACAAATTTAACTATTAACTATTAGCTATTAACTAGTAAGTTTTGGCTAGTTAAATGATTTAACTATTAACTAGAATTCTAGCTAAATAACAGTACTTCCCAGGGTGCCAGGCCTCAGGGGGCCAAATTTTTGAAATTGAAATTTTGCTGTTTCTCGGGGTAGTTTGAGCCCCTGAACACGAATCTGAGGTCTTTTTTTTCTCAGGAGTCAGGACCCTCCTGGGCCCCCCTGTGACCCCCTCAGGGTACCCCCTCTCCAAGAGGTCCTAAACTCCTAAGGCGTGAAATTTTCGAAACTGAGATTTTGGTCGTTTTAGGTGTAGTATGATCCGCGGAACACGAACTTTAGGTCCATTTTTGCCTCGCACCGTGTTGGACTTCACTACGGCGGCTACAGTCTTAAGGGGTTGTGTTTGTGTGCCAAGGATGGAGTATCTTTTGCTAAAAATGGAGGGTCCACTGCTTAAAATGGAGGGTTCTTTGCCTAGAAAAGAGAGTCCTCTGTTTAGAATAGAGGGTCCTTCACCCATATTAGAGGGTCCTTCGCCTAGAATAGAGGGTCCCACTTACAGTCGGCAACCCGTTGTGGCCTACTGGCAATTTTTGTAATTGCTTCAAAGTTATGATGTCAAGAGTAGTCAAGTTGTGCCAAAATTATGAAAAACGGTTCAGTAAATTTCGAATTTCGGTCTGTGGGGTGAATAAAAGAAAAAACCCAAAAATGTACTTGTTTGGACTTCCAAGGATCACATTCACACTCGTCTTTATGAAAAGTGTCCTTTTGTCTTTTGTCCTTATGCATAAATTTGACGCAGTTTTGATTGTTCTTTTAAAACTGTCTTTTTGTCCTTAAAGACAGTCTTTTTGTTCCGATATTTATGTCTTTCTGTCCTTATCTTTTTGTCTTTATGTCTTTATCCTTTTTTCCTTTTGCTGGTCCTTTTGTCTTTTTCTTCTGAACTGTCTTTTTAATTTTTCTTTCATAAAGAAGATAAAGACACTGTGTAAAGACACATCAGGACAAAAGGACAAAGATAAGGACATGTGAATGCCACGTATTTTTTTATGCTGACTATAGGTATGTAGGTATGCTTAGCTTATTAGTTTTTTGTTTACCGCTGTTATGAGCTGTCGTTTCTTGACATTTATTTTATTTATTTTGCTAACAGCTTTGTTTTAATTTTTTTCAGTTATTAAGACTACTGTATACCGTTATTTTCTGCTAATAACTATTTAATCTTGTGTATAGGTGAGACAAATCTATTTTGTATTTGATATTGTGTAATGCGTCCAGAATTGTACCGATATTATGTCGCCCTTTTTGCGTGCATTGTCGCAAAAAGGCGACGTCGCATCAAAGAAAAGCAAGTTTCTACCGTCCCTGCCAAAAAAATGCAACTTGTTGCAATTTTATTGGCTAAGCACAAAAAGACTCTTTATCGAATAGAGCAATGCTCTATTCGATAAAAAGACACAAAGACGAGCATAAAGACTCTTTTTCTGTCTTTATAAGGACATACGGACATTTTCATACGGACATCAAGACAAACGGACAAGGACATAAAGACAGAAACATAAAGACAAAAGGATAAAGACAAAGACAGTACATAAAGACTAAAAGAACTTGCATAAAGAAATTTTCATAAAGACAAAGACAAAAAGACATAATGACACGAACAAAAAGACAGTTAAAAAGACATAAGGACGAGCGATAAAGACAACCAAAAGGACGAAACGACAGCCAAAAAGACAAAAAGACAGTCAATAAGACGAGTGTGAACCGGGCTTTAGAATGCGCTTTTCACCAAAAAACTGTTAAAAAGTTTTCTACCGTAAGAATTGTACGTACCTACATACATACATATCTGTACCAAAGCCTCGTAAAAATCTGCTGCCTAGAGGGTGTAGCGAATAGTACTATGGAAAAGAAAGCCGCCTGACATATTTGGGTCCAAGATGATCCTAAACGGAAGTGGACTCCGGATTCGTGTTCAGAAGCCAATATAACACTTGAAATTTAAACGAGATGAAAATTTCAATTTTTGAAAAAATGACCCCAAGATGGTACTACCGTTATTTTAATAATTAATATTAATATTAAAACACGTTATTAAAATATTGATTTCTAACACTTTTCTTAAACTTATCCCATTATTTTCCTATAATTTTCTTACTATTATCCTACTAATATCCTACTATTTTCAGTCCAATTTTCATTTACTATTCATAATTTTTTCACTAAATATCCTGACAAAATTCAACTATTTTCTAAATAACTATGCTTAATTATCGTTAAATCATACGACGACATTCTAATACTAATCAGTGAATGTTCTAACTATGTTCGACCTAAAATGTATGTTTGCAGGAACAACATGTAAAGCTCTAGTGGCAAGACCCCCCCAGATTGGAGTATCCAGAAAAGCACCCCGTCAAATTTGAACTATCGGGACAAGTCCCCCTCCGTAGTGCTAAAAAAACAAGTGCCCGAAACCTCAAAACTTATCTGTGGGGTGATTATGTTGTAATTTGGTCAGCTTGACGGACATGTGGCCTATGGCCATAAGTGAATATACTGGAGTGGATCTGGGGGTCAAGCTTTCCAAATTTGAAATATAAGGAACATCACCCCTTATCGTTGTCTAAATTTAAACATGTTCCAAAAACATGGCTCATGTGAATACCTTCCCCCCCGTACTCTTCTCTATGTGCACCTATAAAATATTTAAAAGACATAACCGGGCCTAAATCATGGCAACAACTACAAAACAACAAATTGATTAACCAAAAAACGAACAAAGAACATCATTCCTTAAGGGGGAGGCTACCTGAGAAAGCGAAAATTTTAGGTTCTCCGATTCGCTTCAAATGTACACACAATGTAGCCCCAGTGAATGCGCATCGCAGATGTAACAAACTGGAACCAATGCATTTGCCAAATTTTTACTGAGGCTCCCAAAAATTCAATTTTACGTGTAAATCATAGGCGCAAAAAAAATTTTTGTGGTTGCAAAGCGTTTTTTTGCTCGAAATTTTTGTTAACGCTGACGAAGCTAATTTTTACACGATTCGATAGCCTAACGTCATATCTCAACCTCTGTGATCCATTTTTTAAATTCTTGCCCATGGCCTGAGCAATGACACCAAATGTAAAATGAAGATTTCGAAAACAACATTATTTTCTTGATTATTACTTGTTAAAACCAATACAAAAACTGCCGAAAAGTTCATGAAATTATTACAAACTCGGAGTACAAGCTACATTTCAGCCTAATAATTAAAGGAACATTGGCTGAAATTTTGGTGAAATTTTTAAGAAAATTGTAAGAAAATTTGTTGAAAATTTTATGATAATTGAATGATATTTTATGGAAATTTGTGCGAAATTCGTGAGAAAATTGTAAGATAACTTGTTGAAAATTTGCTGATAATTGGATGATCTTTGATCGAAATTTGGATGAAAATTGTAAGAAAATTGACAGATAATTAGTTGAAAAATGGTCAATAAGTTCGGGTTATTGGTCAAAATTGTGCGTGATCTTCGCATGAACGCTGCCAGTTGTCAGTTTTGCAAAAAAGATCTTATAATTTTCTTGCAATTATCTTGCTGTTTTCGGGGGTTTGGGTTTCCTGTGCTAAGCCCCATACTAAGCCGAAGCCCTAAGCCTAAGCCTAAGCCCAAGCCTAAATTAAGGCCAAGTTTGAATTCGGTCAAAAATTGGACGTTTCTGGCGAATTTGGCCAATTTTTCGGCAGGAACCCGGTCAAAGAGCCTTTGTTTTGATTCTAAAAAATTGTAAACAATAATCTGACACCATTTATACACGATTAGAACGGTATCAACAAGGACTTCGGAAAAAAATTGCGAAAACGTCCGTCACTGAGGGTTCAGATTTCGAAGGGTCATATCTCAGAAAATTCAAAAAATGAAATAGGGGTTCTTGAAGCAAAAAAGCTTCCCCCAAGGTGCTCTACTCAAAAAAATAGGTCCACTATTTCCCCCCCCCAACTGCATTTAACCCAAAATAAGCGTGTTTTTAGACACTTTCTTTGGAACTTTTCATAAATTATATTAACTGCATTATATAAACTAGATAACTAGATATAACTTCAGTAACTCAATATTACATTAAATCGTCAAATTAAGATTTTCTAAGGGGCTGTTCACAAATTAGATTATCTGAATTAAATTAATTAGCCTAAATTACCTGCATTAGCGAGATTTAGTCTGCGTTCACAAATTCAAAGATTATTTGAATTAAGATTATCTGAATTAATTTCATTAGATCAAGTTAATGAAATTAATTCTGCAGCATTTACGCTGCATATGCCATATATACCTGCACAGCTGGGCATATAATTTACGCGTATATGTACTGCGCTCAAAATGATAGCACGTTATGATTGGTTGTTTGAATTGATCCAAATGCCTCCTGTTAAGGTGGTAATTGCGTTTTTAGGTGTTTTTTTGTAAAGTTACATATAGCTCAGCATTTACAAATTCAAATCACAAACGGTCTTTTGCATTAAGTAGAACAATATCTTGCCTAAATGTATACATTGCATTGAAACTTAGCTTTTCATTTTGTTTCCAGTCCGAGCGGCGAAAGAAAGGTCCTTTCCAAAATAATAGGATTTTTTACAAAATGTTTGCGCCACAGCTCTGAATCATACGATTATATACCTGTTTGGTCTGACAGTTGGCAAGGTTTTTGACAAGTTTAAAATCCCCAGGCATATATATCCCCCATTTTTTTTAATAACTAGTCAAGTTATTGAGAAAATAGCTTAAAAGCAAACGCACCGAAAATGTAACATATTTTCTTGTAATTAAAGCCGTCTAAATATGGCCACAGGTGAAATTTCGAAAAAGTGGGAAGCATGCCTGGGGATTTTGACTTTTACAGTAACGTGCCAAAAATTCGGGCTCAGGCCTGATTTGTAACTTGAGGCGCATACTTTACATATGGATTACTCAAACCTCGAAAACGCAAGTACCACCTTACCTGCTTTGCACTGCTTTTTTTGCATTTTGCGCTTTTATTTGACTTTAAAAAACAGTTACTTGATCAGCAAAGAAATTTAAAAGTGTTAAAATGAAAATTCATGAAAAAAACTGAAAAAATAGACTTATTCTGAAACCTTCTAGTTTTTTGACCATTGTTCTAGCTACGTGCGTCGTAGAGAGCTCGCGAAACAAAAACGGTGAACAATACATTTATAATCAGGGTTTAGGACGCACCGTTTTTGAGTCATAGCTAAGCGCTCAAAGTTGACAAACTGTATAATGTACCTCACCCTAGAGTATCAACACAGCAACTTTGTGCTTACCGTAGTTGAATGCTAGAAATAATATACATTGTTCGCTGTATCTGATGGACAAAAAGCCTACTGCCGGAATTGCATTCACATTTCATAATGTGGCCCTAAAGAAAATACTACTTTTGCGATGAAAAAAAGTCAAATTTGCACATTGCTTAATTAAGCATGGGTTTCACTGGAGCAGTAGGACCTCCAAGTATGAAGACCTACATCCCCATAAAAACAGTTCAAACATCCTGCCACCAGAATAGACTAGTCAAGTTGCATAGCCCCAAATTTGGTAGTTTATCATGTGGTATCTCACATGATCCTCTCGGCATGAAAGGGATACATAAATTTTCTCGAAGTCGGCCGAACTACGCCCGGCCGGTTCCGGGCCCAAAATAAACAGGTCGTAGTGAGTCCTGGGCAACGGACCGGTTGTAACTTCGCGGTGGGCGGGCCCCTTGTCCCGGGTAGTCTTGAGCTGCCGCAGCGTATGAGCAGGGAATTTTTGCATGTATTCTAGAAGTACACATGTACTTGCACTGCACATAGACGCATGAACGATATTTATCGCTATACGTGGGCAGCTAGCGAATTCCGGGGGGGGGGGTGCGGAGAAACTTTTCCGGCTCATTTTCGCTTTGTGAGCCATCTTATTTGTCCTTTAAGCCACCGATTTTGCCGTCCGGAGCCACTTCCAAAACATTCTGAGGGGGGATGAAGCACCTGTCTGGGGTCTGAGGAGGAGAACTTGCC
This sequence comes from Trissonchulus sp. WLG1_4, assembly GCA_030248245.1. NCBI lineage: Eukaryota > Metazoa > Nematoda > Enoplea > Enoplida > Ironidae > Trissonchulus > Trissonchulus sp. WLG1_4. The sequence goes on from JASANF010009269.1 coordinate 19,789, forward strand.
GTCTGGGGGCGGGGGGTGAAACACCCCCCAAACCCCCCACTTCCATGTATGTTTATTACTTACTAAGGCCGGTGCGACGGCGCACCCTTGCCCAAATCGTGAAGTAGGACTGGGCACGGTTACACAAAATGCACCGTGTAAGTGCTTGTAACGGGGTACTACTACTACGCTTAGCGTGTACACGGCTACGAGTTACATATGTACAGTTTCAACCATACCTGTGGGCTGGGGGGGGGGGAGGGTCGCGAAAATTGGTCAAGTTTAGTAAAAATGGCACTTATTCAGAAAAGTTTTACAAAATTTTGCAAAATTGGTATTTTTGGTCAAATAAGGGGGAGAGTACCTAAAATTTGGGCGGAGAGCGCCCCTAAAAAATTTGACCCCGTTACTTATATGGTTTCAACGTAATTTACGTACTTTATTTGAATTTATATGCTTAATGTATGAATGCATGAATGAATTTTTGCCTATGGCATAAGCAGTGAGTGACGCTAATTAATGTAAAGTCACTCAATTTTTGCGGACTCAAAAAATGCATTTTTTACATTTCGCCTTAGATTGCTTGTTTGAGGACAGACATCCAAAATCCAGATCATACGATTTTGCTCATACATTGCGCTACTACCATGCCGAGTTGTAGTCAAATCGGCAATACGTGGACTGCGCTAGGCCTAAGTTACAGGTGTGTCCAAGGGCCTATTCCTTTACCGGATTAAACGGACTGGACTTATTATAGTCCGAGGTTTTGGAATGACAAATAGGACTAAACGGACTAAACGAGTTAAAATAAGTCAGTGGCTTAATTTTAGTCTGACTCCATTCCAAAACTGCCGCTGGACTAAACGGACTTAACATGCACGGTTAACATTAGCGTGCACAGTTAAGTCCGTTTAGTCCGATTAAAAAGCAGCGCGCTAGAAGTTAAGTCCGTTTAATCCGGAGGTTTTGGAATGGCGTTTTTAAGTTTAATTTTTAAACCGTTTAGTCCGATTATAATTAACCCTCTAATCCGGTAAAGGAATAGGCCCCAAGTGACAGCCTTTTTTGAACGCTTTTGCTAATGTAAATACACTGACAAAAGCACTGAACCAAAAGTTAACCTTCAAGCTTAATTGTTATTCTATGAGGTAAAGGTGCTTTGGGGGAGTAACATGTGAAAGTGAAAGATAAAAGTAAGTAACATGAAAAGTGACAATAGGCAAAATCGGCGAACTTTGATTTTTGACCTGAGTATATAGCCCTCCTTAAATCCATGTTGTATAAATTATTTTAACACAGCTTGAAAGCTAAACATTTGAGCTATAAAATGATGTATAATTTGTTCAAATCAATTAAGCTTGTGCAAAGTTATGAGGTAAAAAGTATACGCAATCTACCACTTAATTCACTTAAACTCGCTGTGAAATCGGAGATTATCTTGTCCTATAATTAACACATAACGCTTGATCTAAATAATCAGCGTGATAGTGGGTAGTTGAATTTGTGAACACAGACTAGATCAATTTAATTAATTTAATTAACTAATCGCTAATCTGCGTTCACAAATTCTTTTTCAGATCAAGATCAACTTTAATCTTGATTTGAATTTGTGAACAGGACGTCTGATTAGATTAATTTCATTAAGTAGCTATGATAATACACGTGCATCAGCTTGAATTTGTGAACGCAGTCTAGATTAAGGCCTTAATTAGCAATGAATTTGTGAACAGCGTGCAGATTAATTAAGGTTAATATATTTGATCTTTAATCCTTAATCTGCGTTCACAAATTACTTGATCTAATTAATTTAATTCAGATAATCTAATTTGTGAACAGCCCCTAAGGTTATAACCATTAATTAACCACTGAAAACGTTTTCAGTGTTATTGAAAGTGGCGCAACTGAGGCGGGGGGGGGGGTAATTCAAACGGATATTTTTTCGCCGTGAACACACGTTTTTATCCGTTTTCGCATGCGCTGAGTTCATTTTTAGCACTTTCCAAAAACGTTGATTTATATATAACTTTTCGAAAAACGCAATTTTTGTCGAAAATCATCATTTTTCGTCATATTAGGGCTAATCGTCGAAAATTATGACCAATACAGTCGTAATATCAGCCTGAAGTTTGATCGTCATGAAGTAATACATAATAATATATTTGATACAACTTTGTTAGCAACATATTTAGCTCATTTATACTAAAAATCGAAATTTTGCCAACTGAAAAAAAGAGGCGAAGGATACATAGTCAAAAATTGAGCTTGCATGTCAAAACTTTTAGATTCTTTTCGCGTGGACAATATATTAATTAAATTTTCATAGAAAATTAAGCATCATTACTAGGCATAAGTAGCGATTAAGGTGGCACTCCTGAAATGTGGGTTTTGGCCATTATTTTGAAAACGCGCAAAAATAAACATGCATCGTAAGAACAAAAGTTGTTCAGATGTGAATTTCCTTCAATTTTATGTACATATCACGTAAAAAATTCAAAATTATTGAGCAAATTTCAGCTCGAACGTCTAAGGACATTCAGCAAGAAAAATAGATTTTCACGGAAATGCCTTCACAAGCCCGTGCATTTACACGTATGTAATGAATTTGAAAAGCTGAAAAACTCTAGCAGCTGCGTTTTACTGGGACATAGTTAAAATTTTTGGTGTTTTATTGAGTGTGGTATATTTTTTTGTGAATTAACGCAATATTTTCCGCATGAGAAGAATAAAGTCACATATCTCAATTACATGGTTTAATTTATCGTTGTTTTAGTAGTCGGGATCTGAATTTCATGCGTATGGTGTTTACAGTCCACATTCGCCCAATTCTTGAGTATAATACCGAATTTTGGAGTCCTTTCTATTTACAGGATATTGATCAAATCGAAAATGTACAGCGGCGTTTCACTAAACGCATAAAAGTTTTGTGGAATTTATCGTATTCTGATCGCTTAGAAAAATGTGCACTTGAGCCTCTAGAGCTAAGGCGTTTAGTAAAGGATTTAGTGTTGACGTATAAAATCATAAACGAAGAGGTACGTTTGAATTTCAATGATTTCTTTACTTTTGCACAAAATAATAATAATACACGAGGACACGATAGAAAATTGTATCCAAAATTTGCTCGTTTACACGGAACTTTCTATAGTTTCTCCTTCCGTGTTGTAAACATATGGAATACTCTACCATCAGATGTTGTTTCTTCTCCAAATGTGCAGATTTTTCGTCAGAAACTTTCAAATCACAGTTTGCACCTTCGTACTTTGTTAAGAGGGCGGGCTTTCAGAAATCTATAAGATTTACATATTTGCCCGCGGGTACCTAACTATCTTCTAAATTGTCTATTTTTGATGTCTTTGATGTTCTAATTGTCTATCTTTGTTGTTTATTAGATGTTTCTTGTTTATTTATGTACGTGATGTTATTTTGTTGATTTTGCGTGTGGTTATGTGCGAATGGTAGTAGGACTTACTCCTAACCCATTTCAGAAGCGCAGCCACCTGATTTATGTAGTATTTGTGAGTGTAGTCTGTGCGAATGGCTGTAGGTTTTTTTTTTGCTTTAGAAAGTTGTCCGAAACCATTTCAGAAGCACAGCTACCCATACGTGTTAAATATCAATGCAGATGGTTTAAATAAATAAAATTAAAATTAATTAAAATTACATGATGCGGCTACTGGTTAAGGTGGTAGTGTCGCCAAAGCAGTTTTGCTAATAGGCTGCAAAATGAGAACTTTTTGGTTTGAAATGGTACGTTCACTGCGAAACTAGTGAAATGCCATGTGGTGTCAAATAAACACTGTCAGACACTAGACTACCAATATCTACCAATATTTTTAACCGATAACCATTTGTGAGCCAGACATCACACAATAGAGACATAAAACTTCAAAAATCAAGCCAGATATCAGATTGGCCAGCTTGTGAAGTACATGTAATGTTTTGACTCACAATTTTTTGCCACAAATAAAAAAAATGAAAAATGAAGGTTCGTTTTTCTTTTGATTTCAAAATAAGTGTCTAAATTTTTCAGAATTGATCATTATTGCTGTGAGTACTTTACAGGTTACGCACAGTTTCACAGTTACAACAGCCATTACTCCACAACCACTCAAGCAATTTGCACTAAATTTTATGTGCATAAACTAGAGTATATGTGCTTTTACTTTGTGTAAAGAATCTAAACAAAAAGTTTTTTAATTGTGACGAAATTATAGAATGTGAATAGGTTTTCAAAACGTCATTTTTCCGACTTTGCGACTTCACTGCTAACTGTATGCTGCATCAATTTTTCTGAAACTTGGCAAAAATATTTGCCTAAAAAAAAAAAAAAAAAAAAAAAAAAGAAAAAAAGACCAACTAAAACGGAAAAAGGGGGAGGGAGGGGCGAAAACAAGGGGGTCCGCGCCACAACACCCCAAAAAGGGAGACCCAAAAAAACGGGACCCCCCCTTATCTAAAAAAAACAAAAAAAAAAGAAAAAAAGACCCCCCCCCCCCCCCCCTATGGGCCTCTTTATCATATGGTTAACGCGTGGTTAAATTAACCACGTTGTTTTTATCATAAGGCTAATTTAACCATGGTTAACGCCGTGGTTAACTTAACCACGGGTTAAATTTTTGTCTTTATCATACCGTGGTTAAGTTAACCACATCGTCTTTATCATATGGTTAATTTAACCAAATCGTCTTTATCATATGGTTAAATAAAATTTTGCCTTGAATCAAGCGTGTGGTTAATTTAACCACGCCGTCTTTATCATAAAAAATTTAACCACGGCCTTAACTTGTCTTTATCATACCGTGGTTAAATTAACCACGAAACGTCTTTATCATACCAGCGTGGTTAAATTAACCACGTGGTTAAATTAACCACGACGCGTCTTTATCATAAAAATTTAACCATGGTTAATTTAACCACAGGGTGGAATTTCTATTCAAAAGTTAACCACGAAAGGTTTTCGTGGTTAAGGGGTTAAATTGTGATAGTTATGTGTGCATTATGGATCATAACTATTCACAATTTCAACCGAATTTAACATGTAATAGGTCAAATGAAAGCTGAATAATTGGTCTATTTAGTAAAGCCTATTTTATTGTTTGATTCATAACATATTAATCAAATAATTTGATTGTAAACAGACCTCTGGCTTAAAGGGGGTGTGGGCTACGCAGATCAAAAATCAAAGTTCTCCAATTTTGCTTATTTTCACATATGTTACTCCTCCAAGGTACCTCTACCTCAGATAAAAACAATTATTAAGCTTGAAGGTGCACTTTTGGTTCAGTGCATTTGTCAGTGTATTAACATAGGCAAAAGTACGCCAAAAAGCCTAAAAGTTGCCCATTAGTTGGACAGTTCTAGCACAAACCACACCAAGCCAATCAGAATAAAATTTTGCATAGTAGTAGGAGTAGCCCACACGTATGCGCAACATCTTATGATCTGGATTTTATATATGTGTGTGTTTTCAAACCAAAAATCAAAAGCGAAATGTCAAAAAATAGCGTTTTATCGAGTCCGTCAAAATTGAGTGACTTTTACGTTTGGCGTCACTGTTCATACTATGGTGCAAAATTGTAAAAAAATAGATCACAGCGGTTGAGATATTACATTAAGCTATCGAATCATGTTAAAATCAGCTTCGTCAGTATTAATAAAAATTTAGAGTAAAAGGACGCTTTGTGACCACAGAAAACTTTTTTGCGCCTGTAATTTACACGCAAAAATAAATTTTTGGGAGCCTCTAGTGAAAAATTGGCAAGAGCATTGGTTCCAGTTTGTTACATCTGCGATGCGCCTTCACTACGGCTACATTTTGTGCAAATTTGAACCGAATCGGAGAACCTAAAATTTTCAATTATACAGGTCTCCCGCCCCACTTAACTGTCGTTTGACCATTGTACAAATGTATTCTAAGCATAAGTTGTGTAACACTGGTTCATACGTACGATTGCATATAACTGCGGATAGGTACATGTACAGTACTGTGCAAAAAACGTTACCTGTTTGCGCTTTTTTTACCTAAAGTGACCATGGTTGGCCAGAAAGTGAGGAACAAAAATTTTTGTTAAAAAGTGGGCTTGACCCAGTTTCAATGTGGTACAGTGAAATTATAATTTTTTGTTTGTCAGTTTCTGGCCAACCTTTTGGTCAATTTTCGCAAAAATTGGTCTCTTTTCGCAAAGGATGAGAGTCCGCGTACGCTGACGAACAGAGAACTTTTCTACGACCTGTATGAGGGGCGGAATGGGGGAACGAAGCAACAAAATTTGGGTATAATTGCGGAAAATTCGCACTTTTTCAAAAATTGTACAAAAATTTGCCACATTTACGGAATTTTTGGTCAATCAGGGGGGACATGTTCCCCGAAATTTGGCCGGACAGCCCCACCCCAAACATTTCGACCCAATTAAACTTCTGTAAGTAATGGGCAATAAACAACTTCCTTATATCGCCCACTAACCAGGGGTTATGATAAAGACACGATATTTTAACCGTGGTTAAATTAACCACGCCGTGGTTAACTCAGTATGATAAAGACAATTTATTTTAACCATGGTTAAATTAACCACACCGTGGTTATTTTGCACTAGTGTTATGATAAAGACGCAATATTTAACCATGGTTAAGTTAACCACGCCGTGGTTAAGTTAACCACGCCGTGGTTAAATGTCGCTAACCAGCCGTTAACTACGCGTGGTTAATTTAACCACGGCCTTAACCACGCGTGGTTAATTTAACCATCTTTATGATAAAGACGACCGTGGTTAAGTTAACCATGGTTAACTTAACCACGGTTAAATTAACCATATGATAAAGAGGCCCTATGATTTTCACTCCACCAAAAAACACCCAGAGCATTTTTTATTTGGTGTAAAATATCATGGTTAAGACTAGCTACCGCGTTGGCTTACTGAACTGTAAGCCAATGGGGTAGCTAGTCTTAACGTGGGATTTCATCAGTGATTAAACGTAATAGCAGACAGTGTTGAGTCTTGTTTCAAAAAATTGTACTCATTTTATTTCTGCTTTACTGGTTGTTCTGAAAAAGAGCTTTGAAAATAGTCTCATGTAAAAAAACTGCAATTCTGGAACAATGCTGAGGCGAAAACGGTTCGGTAATGGGGGACATGCTCTCTATAAAACCATCTCTTCACAATGTTCTCGAACTATATATGAATTTAATAGACGAAAGGGGCACAAAATCTTAAAAGGTGATATAAACAATTTGTCTTCGTATGTGAATGTGTAACAGAATTAATATGCGTGTAGTTTCGTACTGTAGTGTAGTACGCGCACACAGAGGTGTTTAACTGGCTAGGCTTAGATCTGTGTATGACTGCTTGTACGTATATTACTTGCATTCTGGGTGGTGTTGCCTGATTGATATTCTAACATGATGCCTTTGTTCGCTGAGTGTTCTTCTTGGAATGTTTAGTTTTTCGTTTTTCGAACTTTATGGCTGCGGTTGTCTTTTTGTTTGTCAATAAACATGGGCTGATTTGCAAACTGGCTGCCTGATTGCGTGAGTTTATAAGAGAATTTTATTACAATTTTGGTAGCAGAGCGTGCTTTATGATCATGTTTTTGTAAATATGTTTATTTATATCTAATTTTGTTTTGCGAACTTTCGAATCTGAGTCAAGACGTCCTAATCCGGTTAAACTTTTTTGTAACTGTTTTGTTTGAACGCCACATTTTGTGCTGAGTAACTGCTTCCACTGCTGGTATGGCTGATCATTTAGAGTCGGAGGAGAAGGGTGGCGATTTAGCTGAGGTGAAGGCTGGATATATGTACGTAATGGAACTAACTTGACCTTTAGATAAGTAGCTAAGTCATTTTGTTTAATTGTGCTCGTTGTTTTACACACATTACTGTGTAACTATACCAAGACCAAGAGCAGCTTCTGCTTCCCCTGTGCGACCACACTCCCCAGCACAAAACGATCAGTTTCGGTAACTGCCAGTCGTTCCTGGCAATGTTACTACTGGCTTTTTTCTGGCACCAGAGCCCTTTTATGGTTCTACAAAAGAAAATGTTCGTAATTGGTTTGAATACTTTTTGGACTGCTGCGAAGCTAACGGCTGGGATGACCACCGTAAGCACGCAATGCTCAAGGCTCACTGCAAGAATTATGCCAAAAGTTTCTACAACAAGCCCAATCTGCCGCAAAAGCATTCAGTAAGCATCAAGCATTTATTTTTAAGTACATTGGCCAGAGGCCATCTAAAACCTGTTGGGCCAGCTACAGCATTAACTTACTTCAATTCTCTCCCATACAAAACCTCTTCATTTGCAACCATTTTAGCAAAGTTTGTACAAAGTGCACAATGGATACGGGGTAAGGTGCAAAATAAGTTATTGGTGACAAACAATTAACAGCTAATCCACTCGAGCGAAAAAATTTTGAAAAATATTGTCTCCGGCTGGGCTCAATGCAGCGAACGTTTGGTTCTGAAACCAATGCGCTACATAGTAGTCTGCGCCACGGAGCCTACAGAGAAAGTGCGTTTAGTTGTCATTAAATATTTTAGGTAACAGTATTTCAACGCTGTGGACCTGGGCCAATTTGTACAAAATTTTCCGCTAAACCTTACGATTTTGAAAAGAAGGACTTAAGTGCCGTGTTATATAAATGTTTTTGGATCTTGATTATTATATTTATTATTATTATCAATTTGCTTTGGATAAATTATATCCTATATATTTACTTTTAGTGAAGTCTCGGGACTAGTGTTTGTGACCGGCCGGAATTTTCGGCCGGCCGGCCAGTTAAAAACACCGGCCAACCAGCCAGATTCAACCGATTGACAAAATTAGGCCGGCATAACAATTCGGCAGGCTAAGTTTATGCCGAAATGACACTCTGGACTGCTTTTATCCAAAAATTCGGCCGTTCCGGCCGTCCGGCCGGCCGGCTTTCACGGGCCGCCCGGCCGGCCGGCCGAAGTTCTTCGCCGGCCCAGCCGCCGGCCGGCCGGCCGGCGGCTTTCGCGGCCGGTCACAAACACTACTCGGGACTCTATTGATCTGCGTCGTCGAGTAGTCAGTTTGATAGGTTCTTAACCATGAGGTCATAGGTTCGATTCTGAGTGGATCACTTTTTGGCAGTCTTTTGCATTTCAAACTACGTTCTCAAGAACTGCCCCGATCTCAACAACACAGTGAAAATACAAGAGAGTTTAGTGTGGCAGATGCAAAGTTACGGCAGAAAAAACACTTTAACGCTAACACAACGTTAAGACGCCAGAATCAAAATTAAAGACCTGTTGGGTGGTGGCCCAACAGGAAAAACTTGTTTCCTGAGCAGAAACTGTTGCCTATAGAACAGTTAAGTGGTGTATTTGTGCAGCAGTTTGGTATGCAAAAAGAAGCTGAGCTCGCGTGGGATAAGTTACACCATCGGGTTCAGAAAAAACACGAATCTGTGGATCAGTTTTCACGTGAAATTTGTAGACTTGTGAAAAAAATCCACCCTGATTCCAAAGACGAATCAGAGCGTGTAAAATTGTGGCAGTTTACCCGCAACTGTAAGCCAAGAATTTCAAAAGTTCTTCGCATGCGTGATCCACAAAGCTTCAACGAAGCTGTACAGATCGCGAAACGTGAGGAAAGCTATAAGGACAACAGTCAATCACGCAGCGCTAGCACAAGCGACACGTCTGGTTCGTCTTCGAAATCACGGCCACGTCAAAACTTTTCGCGCAAACGTCCAAATCATCGTAAAGATAAGCACGCTATTTTGGCTGTAAGCGCGCATAGGGAGGAAAAGCTAGTTACTGACCTGGACCTGGAACAGTCCATAAACAGCATAAGTGATCAAGTGGCTTCATTCTCTGTCTTGCTAAAAACTTGCCAAATTTGTCATAAAACAAATCACACGGCTAATACGTGTTTTTACCGTAACAGCGACGGGTCACGGCGAGGTAGCTGAGCGGTTTGTACCGACTGCTCAACCTGCTGGAACAGAGGGAAACCAGTAAACGTCGCCAGAAGGGGATCACAGCGACGCGGGTTTCAGTTTCGTCCCCCGTCCCCGTATATTTTGCAAATTGATACGGCAACTGTGTAAGGCTTCACTTGGGAGAACCTCCCTTACTCCCTATTCACATCTCACTTACCTTTTAACATCTCACATTTATGAATACACGCTCATAGTAATTTAACATTATATACGTACAGGCTTTCCTCTGTGTATGTACGCTCAGTCAGTTGTTCTGTAGAGTAGCCTAGAGGATTTATTGTCAGTGTGTATTGGTGTGGTAGCCCCGTGCGGCTGTGTGATTATTACTGTCCCGTTCCTCTTTTACGCCTAAACGGCCCGTACTTACCTGTTGTGTTATTTCCATTAAATCTACTAAATTTACCGGCTTGTGCGCGTTCATTCTTGGGCAGTTTCGGCCTAGTGGCCCTGCCAGTGCAGTTCTATCCTAGTTCCCGGGCAGTATCGGCGAAGTGGGCCTTGCCACCCCTGCGTTCCGTGTGCGCCGTTATTTGTCAGACCGCTGCTCACTACCCCCCGTATTCCCGGAAAGCCTTGTCAGGCTGTAGCAGGCGGTATATTCTGTGTGCTGCGCCTACTGCGCCTTGCCCCGTAGACTAGGTAGGCCCCTCTCCCGCCGGTGTCCGGTAACCCCGGCCCGCACGGAAAACCCCGCTCATCATAAGGGGCGGTGTGGTTAAGGCTAGGGGCGAGAGAACGATCTTCCCCTGAAGCTGGTACCTACCGTTCCCGCTTAGGCCATTCGTAGGAGCGACAAAGAGTCGCCTTACAAATGTGGCGAGGCTGCCAGGATAAGGGGTAGCCCCATATTGAGTCCTATATGTGGTTTTGACTGTATTTTGTTATCTATATATTTTTATTTTTTTATTTTTTGATATTTTTTTGTGTTTGTGGCGCTTAGTTTTTCCTTTTTCAGTCTTTTTGGGGAGCTTTGTTTGTGATACTTTGTATATTGTGTGGGGTATATAATATATTTTTTGTGTGTAATTTCGGCGCTTTATTCTCGTATATATATCTGTATTGTGCGCCAATAATATGTATGTTTTCTGTGCTCCCCCCTCACCCCCTTTTTTGTGCCACTTTTTGGGTCACTCAATTATTTTTGGTCTCCTTTGGTCTCATTGTTTTGATCGTAATATTGCACTGTGATTGTTACATAATTGTGTGTGCGAGGCCAGTTTTCAGAATATCATTGTGCCATAATTGTGCCGGCTTATTGTCCAAAAAGTTTGCTGCCCCCAGTTGACCCCCGTCATGCCTACCGTAATCCATGGGCAGGCCCTTATGTCGTTCCCTCAAGCCCTGTCGTCCTGCCCTTATGTCGTTGTGAGCCTTGTCCCGGGGTGTGGGGGTGTGTGTTTACGGGACTGATCCTGCTATCCCTGTCTCTTTTTCGGCGGTGGTTATGGCCCCCGATTCGCGACCTATTTCCCCACTGCGCCCACGTCGTGCGCGCTACGATGGCTCACCTGCTGAACCTTCCTGCCCCCGTTGATACCCCCATCTGGTATTGCAATTGTCCCCGGCCTCCTCTGACCCTGTGTCGAGTGCTATGGAGTGCGATGATGCACCTAAAAGAACCACGGCACACAGGGTGGAGGGCCCCCCTCTCTTGCGACGTGTCCTGACCCCCGACCCCTTCCAGTCCGACGGAGGTTTTGGACCCCCTCTTGCAGATCCGCCAGCGTAGACCGGTTAAACGGCGGTTGTTCACCGGCTCCCCTGCGCGTGATCCTCGCCGACCTGATGCTGCAGTATTGTGAACCGACGGCGACGACCCAGACCGTCCCCCGACCAGTGGTGCGACTGCCCCTGATGAAATTGCTGCCCCTGGGATGAACCCTCCGACCAGTGCTAATCCAGTGGAAGGAGACCGCCGCCCATTGCCGGTGGCCCTGAAAAATACGGCGGAAAAGCCTCCCCCTGGGAATAGCCCAGAGAGGGAGAGGAAAATCAGAGAATATGGTATAGAATATAATATGAACGCGCACTCCACGAAAAATTGGGTGCATACCCAAGGGACCCATTTTCTACCATCGGGAGCTTTGCCCCCTTGACCATCAACATTGGGGTGAAAACCCCTCAAAAATTGGCTTCTAGTAACGAAGCTGGGACGTCAAGAATTCGGCGGAGGATTATATACCTAAAATACCTCACGCCTTCCTGGGCTCAAAAAGTTGGGAAGGGGACCCCGTGGTGGTACCTCTAACTAGTAACCCATGTCAGCCATCAGAAGAACCACGGGGGAAGAACTTACCTGTGGTCAATGGAGAAGAAGCCCAGCGGACGAAGAATGGTGAAGACCCAGCTGATTCTGGAGACTCCTCCTTTGGCGCACGAAGGAAATTTTACAGTCTCCAGTTGAGGTCACGAGACATCAATGAGAGACGAGACACCCTGAATGCGACCACCTCCTCATCAGAAGCCGAGAATGCAGCATGGAACCGTGGAAGAAAGCCGTCCACCGTCATTGAAGACGCAAAGCACACGACTTCTGGCTCCTGGTCTTCATCCGGAAAGCCTACAGATTGGCCCAGAAGCTCAACCGCTGACTTTTCCCCCTGATCACAGAGTCCAAGTGACTTGGGCTCATACGAAGATGGATCCTCAGTGCCGCGGATAGTCGGGGATTATTGCTACCGAAACCGCACCGACCATCAAAGCCAATCTGCCTTCGCGGACCACCCGGTCCCGCTACACCAGCAGAGACGGATCTAACACCGCGGACCATTGGGGTTTATTCGCTACCCAATGACGCAGCTTCTGCTAACTCCGAAAAGCAGTTGCCAAACAGTGGGGTAATTCGCTACCCACTATGGATAGTGCTACGCGAACGGCAACACCGCCGCAGAAAACTGGGTCTTCTTCGCTACCCAGAACGGTTTCCAGTGACCAGTCCGGATTTGCTCCGCAGTCCACCGGGGTATTTTCGCTACCCGGAACTGCAACAGAAGACCCAGCCAAATCACCAAAGCAAGAGCTCGGGGTATATTCGCTACCCGAACTTGCTTCAACAGTGGAAGAAGATCCGGCTCAACGCCCAGCTGCTCATCAGTTGCCTGTGGGATCACCCACACCTTGGGATGACCCACCTTGGGTCCCACCTGTTACCCAGGCTTTGGACCAGCGGCCGGAATTGACCAAGAGCCATGCTGACCCCAACTATTCCGAGTTGAGTTGCGGTTCGGGCGTGTTTGGAGCACGAGCATCTACTGGAAACGAACTGCGATCAACCGGTCTGGCCCCCATCCCTGCTGGGAACCACCAGTAGAGCCTAGACGGGTACTACCCACCACGGTACTTGACCCATAGATACTGGGACGGGTCCACAACGACCGGAAGCTCGAGAACCTATGCCGACTCATCCATGTCCAGTGCCCTCTCCACTGCCTCTTCATCTACCTACGGCTACCGTAACCCTAAGGGGGTACTGATGACCGTCACATCTCGACGATTTCAAGGCCAAATATGGTCATATGGGCCCAACGACGGAACTGATTCCTGTCAATGTGTTGACTTGGGACAATCAGCTTTACGTTGCTGAAGTACCTGTTCCGGAACTACAGGCCGCCTTCTTTAACTATGAGGAGCGAATGCAGGAAATTAATCAACGTCGCTTCAACTACATGTGCGACCCGGGAGCCCTGGCCTTCAAAAAAAGAAACGGCAAGTATGTCCGATTCCAGAACCCAGGCCTAAATGTGAGATACGTGGGCGTGGAAGCCACCCTCATGCCAGCCTTGGCAGAGGAAACCCAGAAGAATACGGAGCCGGCCAACAACAACAAAAATGAGGAGGGGAACCTGAAAGAAGAACCAATGCCTCAGGGAATTAAGATCCGGGTCCATCCACCCACTGAAAGCCAAGCTTCCGCTGCCGAATCCACCCAGAAAAAGGAGACGAACTCCCGGCGGAAGCCTCAACGAATTCCAGAGTTTTCGGACTCCTCAGGCCGAACCGACGCCGAAGACGATGCATTGTTCAATCCCCGCCAGATAGTCTCAAAAGAAAACCAGACGGAGGCAGAAAACAAGAAAAGGGAGCACCCAACAACCTCCCGCCGAGCGCTTTCCCCGTCACCCCAGTTTCGGCAAACTTTGTCAGTTTGTCAACATTCGGAACTTCTACATGGGGGAAAAGTCGAAGGTGATCCCGTCATCAGTGCCGCTGGTTAACGTCCACGTCAAGGGTTGTTCCCTGTTTGGCTTGGTGGACACGGGAGCAACAATGTCCATCTGCTCGCAAAAGTTCTTCAATATGTTGAATGAAAAACACCCAGACCTGAAATTGAACCTGCCGACAATACCAACGGCCAAAGTAGCCAACGGGGAAATGGTGATTTTCGAGGGATCAGTGGACTTGCCGCTCCAGTTTGCGGGACGCACCTGGACGCACGCCTTTAACGTCTCACCGCACAGTCCTTATGACTTGTTGATCGGTATGGATTTTCTAACCCGATTCCACTGGTCCATTCACCCGGGCACCCACAGTATCTCTGACCATTTGGACATCGTGAGCTGATGAGCCCCGCCCACACAGAAGCTATCCTAAAGTACATCGGGCGGATGAACCTGGCTATAGTGGAGGTCACTGTTTGTGACTCAGTTTGGATTGCTCCAAACACATGCGATTGGGCACATGTTGAAGTAAAACCTAATCGCAAGTGCAATTACGGAGGAAATTCTGCCTGCTCCTGCCAGCCAAATATGGGAGATAAAAAGGAAGACGGATCCAATCGAATGATTCGTTACGAATTTCGTAGATTTTCTTAAACCACTGGTTTAACTCAGTTGAAATTTCAGCAAAACAGAGACCTGCTGTGCTGCAGGTTTGAAATTTCAACTGAGCTAAACCAATGGTTTAAGAAAATCTACGAAATTCGTAACGAATTATTCGATATTTCGTAATGAAATTACGTGCAAATCATGCAAAACGTACGCAAAACCAATGGTTTAGTAAAACCACCTTTGTAAAATCCACCCTAGCCGTTCAAACTTTGGGGTTTTACGTCGTCAGATAGCTTGCCCGTTCAACAATGGTGAAATTGAAATTTTGGTCAACTGCCGATTTGAGTCATCAGTGGCAATTGTTTCAAAAGTATTTTAGGTAGACGAGCGGATTGTTATGCTTGATATGTGGCGTGAATTGTGGTTTGTTTTGCAGATTGGTAAAGGATGTTCCAGGATTGGACCATAATTACTTATTATACCTGCAATCTGCTGATTACGACGCTAATTATTTCGCTCGCCTGCTGATTAATCAGCTGGAACATTTGCTCAACACGTGCTCAAGTGGGGATTTGCTCAATCTATACGTTGGGAAGTCGTGACAGATGCGCGAGAAGCCGGCGCCATACAAGGCTGTAACACCAAAAGAGAATACGGGCATCATCGACCACCAGGCCCCACCCGCAGTGGACCCTCCTCCATCTCCCGAGATGAGGACGGTGGACCCCCTCCTGAACCGACCGTCGACGTCGAAGCATCCTTGACGCGGTCGGAGCCAAACCTCAGAAGTGCCACAGTAACCGGGACCAACGCTGGTGGGATCGCGGCCGCGGCGCTGTCCACCTCGGCCAAGAGGCAGATAATAGAATAGCTGCCAAAGCTACACCACAGCGGGAAGACTCGGGAAGACAGCGGGAAGGCAACGGAGAAAACGGGATCCCCAGACTCCTGGAAAATCGAGGAAGAATTCAAAATGTCATAGGGTCATGAGACCATGGACTCTGAAGCTGCAGGAAACAAACTTGCTGCAGGCATGGAAGAGGAGGTGGAAGAGATGAACGGGGTCACGAGACACCAGGAATCTCGACCTAATCCGAACCAACCTAGCTCAAACACACTGGACAAATCCTTGAAACAGATGCTGCAACGATTGTGAAATCAGCTGACCGCTCTGTATGCAACCAGCACCCACAGGGAAGACAGGAAAGGATAAAGCTCAGGGCCCGAGCTCGACGCCGACTACTAAAACTTTGTCTCCATGTTATCTTTAACTTTGTTCGTATAGAAAACAATCACAAAAATCACCACACATTTGTACATCATGTCTTTATTACATACTAACTTAAATTGCCTGTGTTCAAGTTCAACATAAGCTACTTTCTTTTTTTTGTACAAGTTCAAGTGCTTTCTACACTCCAAAGGCCGAGGTTTAACGACCAACGTGGGAAGTGTCATGGCTGTGGCTGTCGTTTGAAATTTCAATTGGAAACAGGAGCTTTAATGGTCTTTGAATAAAATGCCCCTCTGTTGGATATTCAAAAAAGTCACATCCGCGACATCCCTAGTAGGAAGCGATATATAGGCAAAAATAATTTGCCCCCCCCCACCGAACCTTGACCAGTCTGTCTATTTGAGTATATTTTACAGTTGCTGTTCTTCAAATAGCCTGTTCTTTTCGTTAGCCAACATTGAGCCTATCTGTCTTTCTAGTGTAAGTTAACGTAGGTAATTACACAGGTTCCAGTGTTAACACTGGCAATTCGACCTACCCAAAATAATAGGTATATAAGTCTCTCTATGCAGATTCTGCAAATTATATTACAAACCAAGTATGAAGCACCTGTTGCGCTGTGGCGCAACAGGGAAAATTGGCAAAAGCATTGGTTCCTGTTTGTTACATCTGCGATGCGCCTTCACTACGGTTGCATTGTGTGCAAATTTGAAGCGAATCGGAGAACCTAAAATTTTCACTTATAAGTATATACATGTAGCCCTCCTCCTTAAGGTGGTAGTAACGTTTTCGACAGTTTTTCAGGAGTAACACTTGGCAACTTACGATTAATTTTCAATCAATAATTTATAGTACGCATATTAATTTAGGAAACTATAACTTATTACGAGATAAATGCTTGCTAAAATAGCTTGAAACAATCATTTTTAATTTTCACAGAAAATATTTTTCAGGCAGTTACGACAATTTTTCGTAAAGGCCGATTCACACGCTGCGATTTTACTGCGATTTTGCCGCAGCGTTTTTGCCGCTGCGGCAAAACGCGGCTTGCCGCAAGCAAAACGCAATGTCTGAACAGACGCAGCGTTTTTAGTGCGGAATGCCTGCGTCTTGAATTTGCTGAAGCGTTTTAAACGCCAGACTGCAATTAAACCTGCGATTTCATTGCGTTTTGATGCTACGGATGTGTTGGTTTAAACAATTTTCGCTCAGCAATTTCTAATTTTTCTGAAACAGCAAAGACGCAGCAAACTGGCATGCGAGACGCACTGAGGTCGCAAAGTTTGTTCAGACGGTGCGTTTCACTTGCGACACCCTGCGGCTTGCGTTTTGCGTCGAAATCGCAGCGGCAAAAACGCACCGTATGAATCGGCCTTTAATTTTATGTTTAGCTAAGCCAAAGTAGTAGCTAGTCAAAACGGCCGTTTATTAAATCGTTTACGTTTAATGCTTTAAACGTCCTTAATTAATTTAATTAAACGTTTAATTAATTCCTTTACGTTTATGCAATCGTTTCTAAAAATAGTCAGAAATAAAAATACGCAGTTTTTACGCAGTGCGGATTTTCAAAAAAATAACCCTGTCAGATGGGGTAAAAAAATACAAAATATGAGTACAAGGTTTTTTGCTTTCCTGGATTAAGTTCTCGGGCAAACTTTTTTCCGACAATATCTCGCGGAGTTGCTCTAGAAAACCACATATTAAACTTTTCTCTCTGCATTACTAATTTTATGTAAATCGAAAAATAAACGTATTTTTTTACCCCCATTTTGGGGGAAAAAATACGGTCGCGGGGAAAAAATACGGGTCGATTCTGACTCATCCCAGGAACGCAGACCAAAATGCTTCAACCGTTATGAAACTCAACTCGAACTTACTCATTAATTAAATTAATTAAACGGCGTAAAGGAAGGAATCTATAAAAAATATTAAAATGAACGCGGCATGGTACACACCTGTGTGACCCGTCATAATTACCGCAGTGCAGAAATGAAAGGAAAAGCAAATAAAAGAAAAATTTACCAACTGTAGTCAAAAAAAATAAATTCCCAGTTCTTTCAACTTAGCTGTTGGATACGTTGCTAAACTATCCCAGCAGGAAATTGTTGTTAATTGAATCTCTGTCGGTTAAAACATATTTTGCATCCTCAGGCTCGTTGTTGACTTCTGCAAAATTTTCACCTTTTTAATTGTAGCTATGAGAAAATATTTAGAATAATATCATAAACATAACCACCAACAATTGCCTTCACTGCAGTCGTTGAATGCGAATTTAATTTTAATTAATTTAATAGTGCTTTGGAATTTTAATATTAATATTAATATAAATAGGAGCCCCCAAAAATTTTGCAATCTTTTCATGCGTTATTTTACATGTTTTTTAGACAGTTTCTGATGTGTCAATTTTTTTATTTGTATTAATTTAGCCTATTTCGTGAAAAAAATTAGATTCAAAAATTCGTATATTTTTCAAAATTCGAAAAAATTCAAAATTAAAGGTCCGTAACTTCTTTCCTGCATCATATAAATGCACCAAACTTAGCATTAAAGTTCACCCAGTTATTGGCTATGTTGGTGTAAAGAATGAAATTAGTTGGCGTTACACTGTCAATTTTACAGGAAAACAAGAAAAATGCAAAAATTCACGAAATTTGACTACTTTGACAGTGTCTGCTGACTAGCTTGTTACAGATTTAAGCTAGATAATGTGCATAAGTGTAGTTTCAGTCAAGTTCTTTAACGTGAAAAAGACAGCTATTAAATTCATTCAGTCAATCAAAAGTTATAGCACGTTATAAAAACTGTCGAAAACGTAACTACCACCTTAAGCTGGCTAGAAGTTTTCGCCATATTCTTCAGTTGCACCTGGGTGGGCAGTGTTTTATGGGCGAAAATAATCCCCCCGCCGAATATTGACCCCGTCACTTGCCACTAAATGCTTCTTTATTCATTTTTTTTGAACTGCCATCACGATGTGAAAGAATGATCAACGGCAGTCATCCCAATAAAACAAGACGGCTCATTGTTGGCATCATAGTATTGATCTTGGTGGATATTCTCTGGGTCGGTTCTTCTGAACTTACAAAGGTTCGTATTTTGTTTTGTCAATTTAACACGATTTCACTGAATATTATACCTTATCATTTATCAAAATGGCCAATGGCTCAGTGTGGCCGAGTGGTTACGGCGTTCCATTTCTAGTCTGACGGTTCCGTTGGAGGATCGAATTCTAGTTACTCGGTTGTACATATATACTACATAGTCTCCTTGAGCAAGAGGTTAGGACCACATTCCTGCTGCCAAATTAGCAGTCCATTCTCATCGGGTCGGTAAATTATTATAAATTAGTATCATATGTTTCAAATTCCATGGAAAAAGCCGAAAAGTCCTTACACCCCCGAAATTTTTTTCCGGCAATTGGTTATGTGAACGTACTGTATATATATATATATATATATATATACACAAAAAAAGCGGTGGACCTTTTTTATTCTAGCCGAATCTGGACGCTTTTTCATTTTGTGGGGCACAATTTTTTTAACTGGATGCAAATTGACGCAGTCATAGATTGGAAAATGTATATAATATATATATTTATAAAATCTTGTAAAATACATATATATAATTGGAGATGTCAGATGGAATATATTATGTTTCAGTTTCTGTTTGAGTCTGAGAATTTCCAGAGACCCTATTTCACCACCTATGCCAAGAGCTGCATGTTCACGCTTTATTTGCTGGGCTTTCTGTTTCATCGCCCTTGGAGAGAACAGTGTTTTTCCAGTTCATCTATTGTAAGATGATTCTTGTTGTTGGTAATAATGTGTATATAATATATGTATATATACGTGCAAAATGAGCAAAAAAGTACAATATAAATACTAATTAAGTCACGTACGTATAACTTGATTCTCAGTTCTGAAGTAGCTAACCACCTATCTAGCTATTACACCTAACCTAGTATACCCGATATCCCTCCCAGCGAGATAATTTTTATGCATCTCAAAAAATAGTTTCTACATTCATGTCTCTTGGCAGACAATTGGTATTTGAAGTGTTAAGCTGGCATTTTTTTACCGGGGGGGGGGGGGGGGGGGGGGCCCCGTCCACTTTTCGGTGCCCCCCCCCCCCACTTTTCGTCGCCCCCCCCCACTTTAGCTATTTCCTTAAAGTGTGTGGAACACTGGTAATTCCATTTTTCACGCACTGCAACCTGAACTACGAGTCATCATATGGACCGCAACTTCGCGTTCTGGAAGCTGTTCAGGTATGGAATTTCCCCGACGACCTTGGTAAGTCAGCAGGCTTGACTTACCTGGAGGAAACCACTGCGTCGGTTCTTTTTGGCAACTGCTTCTGCACCAAGCCTCACATGTTGTGTCACTAATAATATAGCATTTATAGCATAACTAAATGACTACTAAATTAAACTAAAGTTTGTTTTTTTGCGATCAAATTTAAAATTTTTAGCGTATTAAATTGGAAACGTCAAAATCGCTGAAAAAACTATATGAAACTGATTTTGTACATGAAATTTAGAAGACGACTTACTGACAGTTGAATCCATTCTTCATTTAAAAAGTCACTTTCAGAAAGTATTTTTTTGGCTACGTATATAT